>CAIGRQ010122818.1:0-17532 GCA_903798375.1 Fraxinus sp. D2006-0159 | reverse complement strand
GCGGATTTTATAATGTTGAAACTATACACGTATCGAATGACTTGTAGTTACCTTTGAACCCATGAATCACTTATTTAAGCAATGACATGTAGGGTTGCTATCATTTGTGGATCTTTGATTTAAGAGTCTTAACCCATCCTACTCGAAGTAAATATTACTAAATCTCTATTTTAGAGGTTTAGTTAAAGGATCCGCTAAGTTCCCTATTGACTTAACGTAATTTAGGGAAATTATTTCACTCTTGATTAATTTCCTTATGTTGTCATGTCTTAGACTATTTGTCTAGACTTTCCATTACAGATGACTTAATATCTTATCAAATATAGCTAGCCAACAGTCAATTTATTTACTAGATACAAATTGTCACTAACTAAAAAATCCTCTCACGAAACTACATGTTTCTCACTAGTTTTACTTAAAGCTTTATCAATTTTCAAACGGTTGGAGGATTTATGTCTAACACTACACTAGTCAATCATATTTACTAGTGGATTTCAGAATCATGAGTATTCAATATTAATATTGAAACACTACAATGCAATTTAACTTTATGAATATTCTTCAAATATTCCAATTGTTCTTGTATATCCAAACAAACAACATAATTGACTTTCAACCCATTTTATCCACTATAGAATTAAATAGTGTACGTCATCCTTATAATTGTGTAAGGGTTTTTTTTTTCTACATTTTCACTACATAGACATTCTTCTATGACTATAAGATATATGGAAATGTAACTTTTCAAACTAAGTTACCCCATAATTCTTCAATTAGGAATTAATGAACAACGTCTTGAACTTTTCATAGAAGTTCGCAAACATTAATGTTAACCCCCACATTTTTGAGGTTATAATTGAACTTAGAGTTCGTCAACTCTTTTATAGTTCACTTCATTTATCAAATAAATAATGTCCATATTGATAAGTGTGTTTTACATACTTATTTTGGTTCACAAACATGGATAATTGTCAATAAATATGTGAATATGGCTTAATTTTGTGTTTCGTAGGCTAAAAAACGATGAACGTGGTGAAAATTCGGAAGACAAGCCAAAAATGACTAAAAGTAAGCAAAATAAAAGTTTGAGGGCTAAATGCGAATACTGAAAAGTTGTTTCAATCTCACGATGAAGATTTTAGAGTTTTGGGCATCAATTGGATAAGGAAAGAAGCCAAAGGGATGAAATATAGTTGAAGTACTATCGCATATCAACTTCTAGCCGAAAAAGTTATGCTTCAAATTTTCTGTCTTAGTTTGAGACCCCTTTCTTGCATAGAAGATGTTCAAATTTGAAACATTATATTTCTTGATGATTTGTAGCCCTTTGGGTTTTCTTTCCAACTCATTTTGAATCACCTCAATCGGATGTTAGGAGAGAAAGATAAGATCAAATTACTGAAAGTTGTTCGGTGAGAAAAAAAGTATAACTAAGCGGCCATATAGTTATATATCCATGCGACCACATAGTGCATTCTAGGGCCAAAATTAAGGGTTGGACTTCCTTTTATGCGACTGTTTATAAATATACTATACAACCACATAGTACAAGCTTTTGGCGAGATTTTGTTTCATTTTCCAACTGAAACTCTACTTTGGTGCATCCTATATATATAAAACTCGACCAGAACACGTGGAGAGACCTTCTTTTGATCTAAAAAAGATATTTTACAAGGTTTTTGAGAGAAGAAAAGAGGAAAAACGTGAAGATCAATTCAAACAACACGAAGATTCAATACAAGATTAATCGGGATGATGTCGTTTCTTCATTATTTTTCTAATTTTCTTCTTTCTATCATGCTAGGCTAGGTTAATTTTGTACTAGGGAACGATGAACTATGTTATATGACTTTTAATTCTTAGTTTTACAATTCTTGATATCAAAAACACGTTTTGGATATTTGAATGATTTATATGATCTTATTTTCTCCATAATTATTGTGTGAGTGTGGTGGCTTATTTCATGCATTTGAAAGAAGGAAAATAGGTTCAACATATGTAAATTATCATATGGTCCAATAGGGGATAGAAATATACCGCTATACCCTATGTGAATCTTTAAGTACTCATAAAAACACATGCATTCTTGTTTATTCGCATCCGTCATAGAAATATAATCTAGTCATATATTGGAATATGTTTAACTTTACTCGAGAGACTGTTAAATAAGTTAGGAGCATTGATTCGTCAATATTTCCAATCGTGTGTTAAGGCCTAGAACTAGGTTTAAGAAGACATTACATAGGGATTCGTGATCCTAGTACATTCATCATACATTCGAAAACTTCAAATTACATGCAACGCTATTTGCATTTAATTTAGTTACATCATTCATCCCTGCAAAATTAGATTAATTTAGTTATAATTTCATCACAACAACACTTAAATTTTATTGTTTCGATTAAGGCCACAACAATTAGAATTAGAACTAATAAATCTCTGTGGGATCGATACTTGGACTCAAAATCTATTTNTTAGTTACATCATTCATCCCTACAAAATTAGATTAATTTAGTTATAATTTCATCACAACAACACTTAAATTTTATTGTTTCGATTAAGGCCACAACAATTAGAATTAGAACTAATAAATCTCTGTGGGATCGATACTTGGACTCAAAATCTATTTTACTACTTGTTAACGAACTGTACACTTGCGGTATTTTAAAACGAACAAATAATTTCGTGCACATAGAGCATCATCTTTAAAAAAAAATCAAAGGTAACCCCTTGTGGGAGTATCTCATACCTCGTTTTTCGAAGTGGACATCCTTGCAAGAGGTTGAAGTATCAAGGGCTTTCTCCATGGTGGATGGTTCATCAATGGAGAGCATTAAAGCAATAAAATGTGACCCTCTTGTGGGGGTTTCCTGCACTTCGTCATTCGAAGTGAACATCCTTGCAAGAGGCTGGCACACTTCGTCATGGGCTTCATCTATGGTGGATGGTTTATCCAAGGAGGGCTAAATAATGAAGCAACAATACTTTGTAACAAAATTTATTTCGTAAAATAAGGCATATTTACATGGAGAATTTATTCATCCGAGATGTTAGACATGGCCCGCTAGTAATATCTCATTAGATGTTCAATGTTCCATGGATAAGGTTGTACCTTCTCATCCAAGTATTTAAGTTTTATAAGTGCCAGCTCATAGCTCGTCTTTGAAGCGATAGAGGCCTTCTCAGTTGGGTCCCATCGTGCTTATACTCGTCATATTAGAGGATAGAAAAAACTTCCTTAGCACGATTACCTACACTAAATGACCTCATTTTGAATTTGGTGTTATAATATCGGGTCATTTACGTTGGTATGAAGTGTGGTTCTTTTGTGAATCATTCCTTTTTTCTTCAAAGAATTCAAGCTCGTACCTCTCCAGCTTGTCGTTGGATATTTCATTAAAGTTGATGCGATGGGGTAATGTTATTCTTACCTCTATCGGGCTCATGACTTTGGCTCCATAAGTTATTGAAAGGGGATTTTTCCATTCGACTGGTGGTGTGTATAGCCCATAGTACTTGAAGGAGCTCACCAACCCATGTTCCTTTTGAATCATCAAAATGCCTTTTCAGGGTATACCTAATGGTCTTATTGACACGTTCGACCAGGCCATTTACTTAAAGGTGATGAGGTGTTGAGATGTGCTTTTTGATTTCTAGCTCATCATAAAGGTTTCTAATCTTTTTTTGTCAAACTATCTCTCATTGTCTGATATAATTGAGTGAGGATGTCGAACTCGCATATGATGTTCTTCTATATAAATTTGGAAGTGTTGGCTTATGTGATTTTGGGTAAAGGTTTTGCTTCTACACACTTTATGAAGTAGTCAATGGTGACTAGGCATAACTTGTGTTGCCTCTTCTTCTTGGAAAAATGACTATTAGATCAATTTTCTACTTGGCGAATGGCCAAGAGTTATATTCCATTGAAATCTCTTGGGATGGTTGCCTTTGTACATTAGAGAAACCTTAGCAGTTGTCACATTTTTTTACACAAATTAAAGTGAGTCATTCTTCAAGGTAGGCCAATAATATTCTTGCCTAAGCTCCTTGTGCGCTAGTATAGGTCTTTTGGGGTGGTTGCAACATATCTACAAGCTTGGTACTTCGTCACGCAGGTAGTTGATTACACCACATTGTCTACAAGTTTGGTGCTTCGTCACGCAAATAGTTGATCACTCTAATGATCCACAAGTTTGGTACTTCGTCACGCAAGTAGTTGACTACGCTACATTACCTACGAGTTTGGTACTTCGTCACACAGGTAGTTGATTACACTACATTGTCTACAAGTTTGGTGCTTCGTCACTCAAATAGTTGATTACTCTCATGGTCTACGAGTTTGGCGCTTCGTCGTGCAAATGTTTAAACGTTGGGTCACTGATAGACGACCAACGACACGCAAACACGAAGCATCAGACAGAACCCAAAATATAGGTCCGAAGGAACAAAGAATCGAAAAGTTGCATTGATAACTAATTTACAAGTGACGGACCAAGGGTCCTTACATCAGAACATAATCAGGGGAGGGGGGATTTAGATTGCTCGAATGGCACAATGGCCCCAGCCTCTACAAGATTAATCTCCCCCGCTATTTCTGACCCTCCATCCGCATTCGTCTCCACCTCCGTTGGGGTCTGAGCATCGCCTTCGACCTCCTCGTCATCCAGAAACTCAGCCTGAAGTTCGAAAGTCTGAACTCCCCAGCCATTCAACCATTCGATCACTTCTGTGTAAGCATACCTCCTCCAATAAGCGCCGAACCTCTGATAGTGTTCAGTGAGATGGAAGTTGGCCAGGAAGTTACTCTCAGCATTGGCATTGGCAACTTCAGCGTGGCTGTGAACCTTCCTTACTTCGTCATTCAGGCTAGCCACTTGGGAGGTCAGGCTCTCTATCTTCAGCTTCAACTCCGTGTTCTCCTGGCTGGCCTTCTCAAGAGCTTCGGCAGCTAGTTTTTGCTAGGAGTCAGACGTCTCCACCCACTTCGTCAAGGCAGCCACCAGCCACTTCACTCAGGGAGTCTTGAACCTCGTTCTTCAAGGATTCATTAGCCGCCAGGGTAGAAGCAAGTTTTGCAGACCCTTCCGCCTCCTTCTCTTTGAGGGCTTCGACCTCCGCCTTGGCCTTAGAGGCCGACTCCTCAGCCTGTGAAGCCCTCTCCACGAACTCGTGGTTTTTCCTCTGAAGCATCTTAAAAATGGCTTCCGCCTCGATAGCCATGCCAAATGACCTAGTAGCTTGGGCCACCATAGTCACCATAATATCCATATCGTCGCTTGTTTCGACAAAGTTCTTCCATTTGTCAGTCCAGAAAGTGTGGAAGGTAGCTGTGGCAGTCTGAGTCTCGGGAGGCAATGGAGCAAGGACCTGAGGGTCAAGTTCAGCATGAAAACCTAGACAGAGGCCCCCTTTCAGAGCTGGAGGCTTTACTCTTCTTGGAAGGCTCTTGCCTCAGAGGTTCTACGACGATAGGGTACTTTTGCCCTCCAGCGATCGAGGCCGCCAATAACTTCTCCTCGGCGGGGGGCCCTGGGCGAGGGGGAACGACATCGAAAGAGCTACCCGTCCTAAAGACCTTCTTGCCCTTGTCCTCCTGGGAAGGTCCACCATCTTATTTAGGGACAGCCTCCCTGTTGACCCTTTCGATCTTTTTTTTTATCTGCCTCCCCCCAGCGGATGTGCCCTTCACCTATTTTCTCCCAGAAGTTGATGTGGCAGCCAGAATCTTAGCCATATCGGGGGGTAGGGAGTTTCCTCTTGTTAAAATTTTTTGCATAAGAGCAAACTCAAGTCAGGGATAAAATAACAAGCAAAGCATATGTTACATGAGTTGGGCAAGCCTCTCTTACCTCTGGAGGCCATCAGACTCAGATTTTCGTAGAATCGTTGGGGACGATTAAATTGTCGAAGTGTCGAACTGATGAGGGTAGTCTGTAAATGTCTGACAGGACCTCCCAATGACCCTTATCAAGCTCGAAACGCTCAACGACCCCTGAAAAGAAACAACAAAAAGGTAAGACACTTAAAAGATAAATATCCATTAAATGTCAAGACAAAGCCATGAGATGCACTCACTGGGTTCGGAGTAGGAGGTTGGAACTTTGACGAAGGGGACAAAATCACCCTCACACTCCTGGCACTTCCCCTGAACCCAAAACCAGGTCTCTTTCCACCCCTTGATGGAGGAAGAGAGACCAGTCACTAAGGGAGTATGCCCCCCAAGGACACATGGAGTACCAGCCACGTGAGCCCCCCTTTCCCAACGACCTAGGCTGGAAGATGGTCTGAAAAATGTACAAGGGCATATCCACGCCCAAGGAAGTTTACTTCCAGAGAATGTAAGACCCCACCAATTGAGCCCAGGCGTTGGGGGAGAGTTGGGTAGGGGCCAACCCATACAACCTAAGGACGGCACGGAAAAAGGGGTGTATTGGAAGACGAAGCCCAGACTTCAACAGGTACTCACTAATGGCAATACACCCCTACCTCGGATAGCAAGGTCTTTCGTTTGGGGAAGGGGATAGAAGCTTAATATTATAAGGAATCCTGTATTTCACCCTAAGTTTAGCTAATTTAGTGGGGTTAGCGCTTGAAGGAACCCTGGATGCCCCTAAGTACTATCGTCGTCCTTATTTTCGGACTCCCTCCTGGAAGTAGTTACGTCCCTGCCTGTGTCTACCGTCCTAGCGAGGTCGGTAGTGGGGATAACCTGAATCCCCATCTCACCCACCAGTCTCTGAATCCCCACACTACCCTCAGAGGAAGAAGAAGAGGAAAAAGCCATTAACAAGAAAAGAAAAACAGAACCTTACGGTACTTACGGAATCTCCTAGGAAGGGGGAAAATAGCGAACGCGAACAGGGACCCCAACAAATTTCCCTAGAATTCGAAAATGGCTCCGACGAACAGGCGAAAGCGCGCAAGGAACTTAAGAATGCAGTATCGTTGAGAAAGCTTATGAACTTTTACAAAGGAAAGAAAGAAAAGATTCTCAGAGGTATTCCCCTTTTTATAAGCACAGGAATTTAAATCTAGCCGTTGGATTAAGGCGCGATCCATCTGGCCGCACTTTAGGGGACTAGGATTAGAGCCACCCATTTCCTCAGACGTTTCGAATTCAAAGGCCAGGATTAAAGCATTGCGTGTACTAGCTTTACCGCGTCTGAAAAAGACGAAGGGAGAAGAAGAGACTGCAATGATTACGCATTTAATACGGCGACAGTAGCGTATATCGAGAACCGTACCCGTATGATTGCTCCTCCTTGGGAAGGACCAACGACGTCAAATCATTGGAATGTTATCTTTAAGGCCCCAGGAGGGTCTGCCTTCTTTGGACTTCTCCTCCCGCCAGTATAGGCAGGAGGGTCTGCCTTCTTTGGACTTCGTCTTCCTCCAGTATAGGCAGGACGGTCTGCCATCTTTGGACGTCGTCTTCCGCCAGTATAGGCCCCAAGAGGGTCTGTCTTCTTTGGACTTCAGCTTCCTCCACTATAGGCAAGAGAGTCTGCCTTCTTTGGACTTTACCTCCCGCCAGTATAGGCAGGAGGGTCTGCCTTCTTTGGACTTCGGCTTCCTCCAGTATAGGCAGGAGGGTCTGCCTTCTTTAGACTTCGCCTTTCGCCAGTACAGACAGGAGGATCTGCCTCCCTGGGATGTCAGCTTCCGTCGATATAAACAGGATAGTCAGCCTCGTCGTGGAACCCTTACCTCCCTGAGCAGATCTGCGGCACCCAAAAGTCCATGCGCTACATGAATAATCACGCATAGACTTGGGGGACTATTGTTTCCCCATTTAAAAATGAGGCTCCACGTCATCGCTCCACCTATGACACCACGTAAGCAAAGGGCCCCACAGATGCAACACCGTGTCACCAGCGGTTAAGATGGCAGAAAGTCAACAAAAATCATGACAGTTCGAGGCTCCCTGAAGAGCCCAAACGCTAAACCTACCGAAGCCCCTCCGCTAGGGGTCCCTCAACAAAACCAGAACCTAATACCAACAGGTGCGGCGCCGCCCCCCCGTCATAGATTCGAAGATCTCTCAGAAGTGATTGACGGGATGGATAAAAAAGGGGTGTCAGTGTGTCAGTCCACTTGGATGGCGAGACCCATGCCCAAAGCATTAACTGCCTGGATGTGACCTTGATGTGAGGCTTCGAACGTTAGGATTTAACCACATTTCCATGGATCCAAAGGCATTCAGCCGGTTAAAATAGTATAAATAGGCTAACTTTGTAAAAGGAAAGGGGGGTTGGATGTTGAAAAGAAAGTAACTAATTTACGAGGGATTTTGCACAAACTTTATCTTTATGATGTTTATGGTTCCGCGTATTACATAAGAAGAACGAGATTGCCGGAGTCTGAACAGCTTTGTCTCTTGCCGGAAAGTGGCTCCCGCGTTCAGTTAAGCCCAATTATCGTCTTTATGCCGATAGAAACTCGTAGGATCCGTACTTAACGTGGCAAGAGTGGGCCTGACATCTGTTGAGTCCATTTTTTGGGGTCAACAGGTATGACTGTGGTTGATCTTCATTATAAGCTTCCTGATAGAATCTTGATTGAAAAGGAAAATCGAGGTGGATACTGGCAGATTGTTTTATATGACAAAATGCCAGATTACTATTTCAGGTGCAGACACTTTAGGCATGTTGATGAGCATTGTATGGTTGGATCACGCCCTACGCCACTGCTACCTACTGCATTAGTTGTTCTTCCTATTGGCCCTATTATTAGGCCTACTTCGCAGCCAACCAAGAACAAGGGTCTTGTCAGAGATGGATACCAGTTCACAGAGATCAAAGGAGACATCAATTAGCTAGCACTTCAAGGTCCATATTCAGTCCTCAACATCACCAACTGCTACTGTTGATCCTACAGTCGTATCTCATACACACACTCCGTCTTAATTAATAATTTTTTCTATCCATATTCATTCTATTCCTCAGCCAGTATCTTATGTAGCTATTTTAGATCCTTCAGTTATGGCCACTTCACATACTCAAGTCCAGTTAGTTTTTCCACTAGCGACTTCTACAGTTAGCACAACTCCGTTAGTTATTAGCACAATTTTTCCTCAAACTAGTTTTGTTGTGTCTCCTCAGATTCAGTCAGTTACTTTCCCAGCTGTTCTCTCAGTGATTCAGTCAACTGCTTTAACCTATATAGCTCATTCGATAGTTTTTACTTCAATGCTGCTATTTTGACTCAACACTAGGCTGTCAGTTCAATCTACGTTTCAGATTTTATGCCTTAGAAGCCACATGTATTAGTTGGCTCGAAGGATACAGCTACTGTGGTCCCATATATTTTACATCCCAAGTAGGGGACATATACCTTCTACTATTGTACTCATTCTATCTATCAAAATAATGTGGAGGTAATTCCTTCTTTACATTTAGAGCAGTCAGACACATATGATTCAACATAGATTAAGGTCAACCAACAGTCCCTTGTTCACACGTCTTCTTCCAATTATTTAGTAGGTATGACTGAGAGGATAGAGAATGATGGTTTTGTCCCAATTGGCTAGATGAAACACCCACGAGCTTCTGACACCCCATTCTCGAGGAGGGTCCTTAGGAGTCAGTCAAGGGATATCTCATCACATTTTCCATCCTTCTGAGTGTTATCTATAAAATGTGAAAGATGAGCTAGTGTAGCTATTCACAGATGTGTAAAGAGTATTCAGCTTTATCAAGTATATCTTTTGGTCATTTTGGAGCCCTTTGTTCTTGAGTGAAGGTTGGCATTCATTTGATGCTATTTGTGATTTGATACTGGAGTTTACAATGAGTCGAAAAGCTATAGATTGGATGTTCTGGAACACGAGGACTACTATTAGTGTTCTTGATGATCAACCTCAGTTCATACATGTTGAAGTTAAAGGTCCAAGACTAGCACATCCCAACTTCTTGACTTTTGTCTATGCCTCATACGAGGCTGCTATTAGGAGGGTCTTCACCAAATTTCCTTCTCTATGGATGATCATTGGTTAGTTGGGAGGAGATTTTAACGTTATTGTACATAATGATAAGCGCATTGGTCACAACACTCGTGATCGAGGTAGTACTACTTTTCTGATATGATGTTGGATTATAGGGAGGACTCTAGTTTTCGAAGAGTAAGTATACTTTGACCAACGGTCGGGTTGTGAAGAGATTGGATAGAATTTTAATTAACTCTACACCTACAACTTTTTTTCGATAGCTTACAGTGCGGCATTTGAGCTAGACTTCATCTGATAACTCGCCTTTGCTTATACAGTAGACTTCTACTTCCTCAACATTTTGACCAAGCACCATGGTTTCTTAGCCTTCATCTCTCAGAAGTGGTTACTCCCTACTCATTTTACAGAGATAGTTGCTCTTTGGGAGAAGTTCTTTAGGTCGAAATAGGGACTACGTTGGTAGAAAGATATGTATTCCAGTGGGTAAGGGACGTTGAGGAGAGGGCCGATCAAGTAGAAATTGATTATGAGAGTGGCCCAACATCGGAGCATTGTGATTTATTACATCATGTACGAGCTGATTTGTACCATGCCTTATCCATTGAGGAAGGCTTTTGCAAATAAAAAGCCATTTCACATTGGCTGTGTGAGGGAGACAACAATACTCGATATTTCTATGTGATGATTCAGGGTTGCTAGACCAGATCTCGTATCAGGACTCAAGCATGGAAAGTTTTATCTACTTCTGATGACATTCATATTTTGGCTATCTCATTTTACCAGGATTTATAATTTGCTCCTTCATAGCCTCTTGATCCCATCCACCCAGATATCATTGTCGGGCTACTAATGGAGCCAGATAATATGGCATAAAATCCTCCATTTGATTCATGAAGTATGGGAGATGGTTTTATATATTGATGCTAAAAGTGTTACAAGCCCGATAGATTCTCATCCCTATTTCTCTAGCATTGTTGTGATTTTATACAAAATGATATGTACAAGGGATTCATTGATTTCTTTGAACGTGGTCACCTACCTTGTAACTTCACTACTACCTTTATTGTCTTGCTTATGAAGAAGAAGAATGCATGTAGATGGACGAATTTTAGACCTATCAGCTTAAGTATGGTATTAATAAGCTTACCAGCAAACTTTTGAACACCAGATTGAGTTCACTACTATTGCACATTCTTTTTCCTCTGAGTGGTTTTATTACTAGTCATTTTTTTGGGGATAATGTATTGTTGACTCAGGAGCTTCTCTACACTTTAGATGATAAAGTGCGATGGAAAAATAATATGTTGAAGCTTGACATGGCAAAGGCATATGATCTCATGGATTGGGGATTCATATATGCTGTACTTGAGGCATTTGAATTTGATCATTTATGGATTAATAGTGAAAGTTACTAGTTTGACCCTAAATCACCTAAAGGGGGTAAATAGGTAAATAACACGAAATTAAGAATTATCATCGATTAATATTGCAACAAGTCACAATAAGTGATTACTCTAGATTCAGTTCACGTGAATTAACTATCCCTGGCTTGTATGAAATCAATAATGTAAACAACACAACGAATTGATGATGGAGAAAACCTTTAACTGGGTAAAAACTTCGAAACCAAGTCAGTAACTTCCACTATAGACAATAAGAACTTACAGTATGATCCAATCTAGAAAACCTACTAGACTCATCAATCTAATTCCTGTAATCGCCAAAACCCGCTGGAACATACTTCAGTTACACCTGTTTTCGATCTTCTGGATTTGTCTATCTTTTGTAAATCACCAAGAACACCTTGTTCTTGTAGTCTTCTTGTGCTTTTGGTCCAACATTCCCCAATCTTCAACAATCTCTGAAGGCCAATGAGAAAGTACCTTTCTAGTAATATCTATGAAGATGGTGTTTTGGATTATATAATTTTGATGTTTTTCCCATTTTGTGTTTAATTAATCTCAAGAATAAAATGTTTAATCTCAATGTTTAGATATGTTCTTGGAATTTTAAATGATGTTTTGAGAATGTAATATAATGATCAACCACCAACAAAAATATAATGAGCATTTGATATTTATAATAAAAGGCATTTGGGTACTATATGATAGATAAAACTCTTGAAAATTACGAACTAGGGTTTCTCGAAAAAACATCGTCACTCGACCGCTGGGCTAGCGACAAGTAAGCGACAGGTTAGCGTAAATCCAGCGACTCTGTCTTCATGTTCCATACTCGAACTCAAAGACTCATAGTTCATGTATAAAACACTCCAAAAGACTTCTTGACTTTGACAACTCTTAGAAAATATTCATATTGTCTTAAAAATAGCTAATACAACTAAAAACCTAACAAACAAGATTAGACGGTGCATATCGAAGTGTTAGTTCTGGGTGCTTCTAAATGGCCATCCATGTGTCTTTTTCTCATCTTTACGCGGTCTTAGACTGGGTAGTCCCATTTCATCGTCCTTGTTCATTATTGCCACAAACTATTTTTCATGCCTACTCACTCAAAGGTACCAGGCCTATCCTAGTATGCATTAGTACTCTTTTCTCATACCTTTCATTTACAGACAATATGATCATATTTACCAACTGCCAGACAGGAGGGCAGGTCCTTGACTGTTTGGAGCATTATTAGAAGGGCTCTGACTAGTTGGTGCATAGGGAGAAGAGCGGTCTTATACTATTTATACTGCACTAGATATTCAGACCAGAAGATTTGTATTCCAACTAGTGAGGGAGGGCTCTACTTCAGAAGATAAAGGACATGGTGGATACTTGCTCCATTAAGATTTGGTGGTTGTTTTGGTTTCAGAGGTTTCTTTGGGCTTATATTGGACAAACATTGTTTGGGGACACATCCATCATTGGCAGTAGTTCTCCATTCATCCTCTCCTGCATGGACGATACTGAAGTTAGTTGGGCTACGAGTGGAGCCACACATTGTGTGTCATCTTGGAGTTGGCCAGATATTCTTTTGGTATTATTGTTGGATGGGCATAATACGTGGCATCTTGGAGCTAACCAAATATTCTTGGCATTGTAGTTGGATGGGCATACTATATAGTAACCTTATTTCCATATAGGCAGCACACATCTATGAGGGTGCATGATTTCTTTGATTGCAATGGGTATGATTATTACAGACTCTTCCATCTATTATGCGGAGCATATCAAGATTATTCTTTTATGTGTAAAGGCCCCAGACTATATTGTTTGGAAGGAAACATCATATGGCAGCTAGTTCGATCGGGTAGACAGCCTTGGAACTTATTTCGCTTACTATAGAACTCTATTCTTCCTACCACCATCTCATTCTTTTGCTAGTGATTATGGTAGTATCTTATTCCAATAGATGTTATATAGAGGCGTATGAATGCCATTTGGCCTCTCGATGTCAATTTTGTTTCGAGACTGAGACCATCAATCACCTTTTCATAGGTATAAACATATTCAAATAGGTTGGGGGCATTTTTCATGTACCTATGATGTTAAGAGAAATCATCAGATAGAGATTCTAGAGATAGCGTTATTCTAGACAGTATGTACAAGGTGGACATATTCACATTATCATTCATCTACTAATATTCTAGTTTATATGGACTTAGAGGAATGACGAGAAGCATAGGGAGATCTACATGGTGCCTTGACGTATCATCTAAAGACTCTAGTGCATGATCTCTTTTCTTTACACGGGAAGATTGTATAGAGCTTTGCATTGGCCACATGATCTCTCTCCTTCACACATGAGGATTGTTTAGAGCTTTGTTTTGGTTGCATGATCTTTTTTCTTTACATAGGAAGATTGTTTAGAGCTTTGTATTGGCGAGAGGATTTGAGTATTTCACCCTTTTTTGGTATTTCTATGACTTTCCCTCCACCATTACCACTTGTTTTGGTAGTGTGGCGTACTCCACTAGTGAGATCTTGAGATTAACATTGATGGATGCATCAAGGATGAATTTCCGAGTGGTGGGGGGCCATATAGGGCATTACATTTGCATTTTCATCAGCATATGGCCTAAATCTAATTTTGGAGGCTGAGCTCAGAGTAATACTGGATGAGATTCTACTTGCAAAGGACTTGGTATTTCATGTATTTAGGTTGAGGTAGATTCGTTTGTGGCTATTCACTGCATCACCAAGGACGGAGGACCTTGGATAATTCATCGCATTCTTAGACAATTTAGAGGCCTCATCTACTTCTTAGACAATTCGATAGATTAGGTCACTTGTGTAGATTTATAGATGTGGAATGCCTAGCTTTAGAGGTTTATAGACTAGTTTTGATTTGTATTTACTTTCTTTGTATGGAAAGTAATACTTTTCCATTTATTGCTTTCTATTTATTGTTTGACATTTATTGCTATGTCGCATTCAGGAGGTTAGGCTTATACCTTCTTCTTTCATGTATACTGTCTTATTTTATGATATATACATGATTGGGGAATCCTTAACCCCCATCGATCTTCTTTGGTGGAGCCTAAAAGCTCACTCGATATGTGTGGATGTCTTTGCTTTAAAAAATCCTTATAGTTTTGATCATAAAAAACAAGTTAATTTTATTTTCTAACAATTGAATTTAAGTGATTATAGTCTCTAAAGCATTCCATGATAAATCATTCAGTCCTTGTCAGAAAATCATAATCAAGACTATCACATTACAAATTAGACTCACAATAAAGGTCATGATCGAAGTCAAGCATTCAATTCAAATCTTTCAAGACAAAAGCTTAAAAATCAATCTTCCAAGAAAGACCATAGACTAGACATTTTGCTTAAATGTAAAGGTATTAATACTTTAATCTTTAGCAATGAGTGATTAAAATTCTAAAACAATTTTATGAACTAAAAGCTATTTTGATTATCACTTGCATAAAATATTTTGATCAAAGGTAAGATTGATTTTCAAATTGATATTTGAATTTAGATCATAGTTTAAAAATATAACTTATCTTGAAAAACTAGTTGAAAACACTTTTCAAAATTCCACATTTTTCAAAACATTCAAGTCGGATCAAATGAAGCCAAAACAAGAAAGTTCGATGAAGGCAGACCACTGGCCAATACTAAGCGGATGTCGAGACCCTTGTCCGTTTTCCCAGAATGCTTTGCTCATTGACTTTTATAAATATATTCTCTTTTAGTATCCATTACAAGAGTCTTTAAGTGTGTTAAAAAGAGAAATATATGGGCAAAATCATTTGAGCTTACATTTATATTTATTTCATCTACTTATTCACATTGAAAAACTCCGGTTGCTTGAATCAAATTTTGAAATCATCATATTCATCAAAGTTTTCTCATCAACACTTCCGCTATCATTTATTGCTATTCATCGAAGTGTTAGACTCTCTTGATACTTAATTCATTTTTATCATTTATTAAAAGAGAAGCTTTCACTGTAAAATCATTTCTCAAACTTGTGGGTCATATTGAGGTCCCTTGAAAGCACAATACTATATAATGATTGGTGTTTCTTGTCTGTAAATAATCGGAAGCATGTAAGGGTTTTGATTGCACCACAAGTTAAAAAAAAATATAGTGAAAATGCCTTGGTCATGATAGAGAGCTTGGTAACAGAGGACGTAGACCATTGATTTGAAAATAAAAATAAAAACATCACCCCTTTATGGTTAATCATTCCTTGGCTATCAATTGGTATCAAAATAAGGTTCTTATTTTGAAATTAAGACTTTACAATCTTGAATAATGGCTAACTGTAATTTTCAAAATCTTGAGGGGTCATTCTATAAATTGTCCTCTATTTTTTGATGGTATATATTATACTATAGGAAATTTAGAAAGATAATATATATTCAATCAATATATTATAATACTTGGGAGGTTATTGAGTTTATTCCTTATAAGCTTACACAAATTATTAAAATTGATGATAAGTTGGATGAAACTTTTTCTAAACCTTGAGAAAAGTTTGGTAAAGAGGATAAACGAACGTCGTCTTTAAATGTTAGAGCTAAAAACTTACTGATAAGTGCAGTTTACACACTTATTTTTGTTCACAAACATGGATAATTGTCAATAAATATGTGAATATGGCTTAATTCTATGCAATTTGTGTTTTGTAGGTTAAAAACGATGAGCGTGGTGAAAATTTTAAAAAAAGGATTAAAATGAAGTGCAATCAAATTTTGAGGACTCCAGTGCAAATACTGAAGATTTGAGAGTGTTAAGAATCAATTGGATGAGGAAAGAAGCCAAAGAGATGAAATATAGTCGAAGTACTATCACACATCAACTTTCAGCCGAAAAAGTTATGTTTCGAATTTTCAATCTTGGTCTGAGACCCATTTTTGTCATAGAAGACGTTCAAATCTGAAAATTTATATTCATGTAAATTTGTAGTCCTTTGCGTAATCCTTTAAACGCATTTTGAATCACCTCAATCAGATATCGGAAGAGAAAGATATAATCAAAATACTGAAGGATGTCTGGTGGGAAAAATGTATAACTATGCGGCAGCATGGTATAACTTCCATGCGGTCGCATGGGAGTGTATAGGGACCTCAAGTGGCTCATCTCTATGAACCATGCGGTCACATGTCTCATAACCATGTGGCCGCACGGTTGTCTTCTGGTGCGAGAAATTTCTAGTTTCCTTTTTCAATTCAAACACATTTGGAAACAAATCTTTGGATGGTATTTAAACCCTAGAGCCATCCAGAACGTGGAAAAGGAGTTTTATAAGGTTTTGAAAGAGAAAAAGAGGTAAGAATACGAAGAACAACACCACAAAGTGAAAATTAAATTCAAGGATTCAATTAGTGATGTCGTTCCTTCATTGTTTTTCTGATTTTTTTCTCTCTACCATGCTAGGCTAGATTTATTTGTGCTAGGGAATGATGAACTCTATAATTTGATTTTTAATTCTTAGTCTTACATTCTTGACATCAAAAACACGTTTTGGGATATTTGAATGGTTTATATGATCTTATTTTCTCCATGATTATAGTGCACGATAATTGTGTGAGTTTGGTGATTTGTTCTATACATTCGAGAGAAGGGAAATAAACTCGACATATGTAAATTATCATNTTATTTGTGCTAGGGAATGATGAACTCTATAATTTGATTTTTAATTCTTAGTCTTACATTCTTGACAATAAAAAAAACATGTTTTGGATATTTGAATGGTTTATATGATTTTAATTTCTCCATGATTATTGTGTACGTAATTATGTGAGTTTGGTGATTTATTTCATGCATTCGAGAGAAGAGAAATAAATTCAACATATATAAATCATCATAAGGTCCGATAGGGGATAGAAATATACCGCTATTCCTTATGTGAATCTTTACGTGTTCATAAAAACTCATGCATTCTTGTATATTTGCATCCATCATGAAAATATAGTTGGGTCATATATGAGAATATGTTTAACTTTACTCGAGAGAGATTGTTAAATAATTAAGGAGTATTGATTCTTCAATATTTCCAAACATGTGTCAAAGTGTAAAATTATGTTTAAAAAGAATATTACATAGGGATTCGTGATTCTAGTACATTTATCACATACTAGAAAACACTTCAATTTACATTTATCGCCAATTTGCATTTAG
>CAIGRQ010122792.1:0-13378 GCA_903798375.1 Fraxinus sp. D2006-0159 | reverse complement strand
AAAAAAAAAAAAAAATTGGATATCAAATAGGGGCTAATTGATCTGCTCTTATTTGATGACTATTTTTACGAAAAAAAAAACTTTTTAACTCATTCTAATCTAAATATTCTAACAATCAAATATTATGCATGTAAATCTGAATTTTTTTCTACTTTTAACCACTCATTTTCCAAAAAAATAAATCATTATTCCAAAACTTATTTCCTAAAAGAAAACAAAAAAACTCTTTATAATGATTGTCATACAAGGCTCTATATCATTTGATATTGTTTTGAAATCTCTCTTATAAAAATGGGTCTATTTCTTGATAGGGATAGAATAAATTTTCCCATTATCCTTGAAATTTTTTATCCTTTTGAACTATTGAAATTTGAATAAGATTTTGATGCAGGGTTTTAATCCATAAATAAATAGATTTACCTACACATATTTTAGATTTATATAATTTTGACCTTAATTTAAGGAATGATATATAATTATTTATACTTTAAGTAATATGTACATCGAAATTGCAAGTGGAATTCTATAAATAGGTTGTTAGACTACTTAATTTGAGCTTTGATCAGTTCCTTCGCTCCATGAAAGTTAAGGTTGTCCGCGGGTCGGTTCGGTTCGATTCTTCTCAGTTCCAAAAGTTTCGGGTATTAAATAAATGGACCCGTCGAGTCCAAATGTAATTAGGAACTGTTCGGGTTCGGTTCGGTTCGGTTCCGTTCGGTTCCATGCCATAATTAAATTTTTTAACATTTATAGTAACACTACATAAATATAACTAATGACATTTCATTTGTAACTTTTACAAATTAACGTAGCCCAATTCAAAAANTGGACCCGTCGAGTCCAAATGTAATTAGGAACTGTTCGGGTTCGGTTCGGTTCGGTTCGGTTCCGTACCATAATTAAATTTTTTAACATTTACAACAACACTACATAAATATAACTAATGACATTTCATTTGTAACTTTTACAAATTAACGTAGCTTAATTCAAAAATATATAAATAACTAGCTGTCAAATAACATTAATTCAATGCATAAAAATGGAGTGGAGCTTTTTGGGTTGGAACTCTTTTGTTAATGCCACATAATATTTTTGACACAATGGAGTGGATTGATTTTTTTTTATTTGTGGCCCCTAAAAAATTGAGGTTCAAGGCTAAAATTATGAAGTGATCTGATTTATTTAATTAATTTTTTAATTTATTTAGAAAAAATAAAATAATTTAATTAATTTAATAAAAAAAGAAAAAAATTTATTTAGTTTCGATTCTTATTCGGTTCTTCGGTTCTTGGTTTAGACTCAACTCAAACCCATCGGTTCTCGATTCGGGTACTTGTTCGGGTATTTAACTTATGATGAATCGTTCGGTTCGGTTCGGAACTTTTGGACACCCTTAATCAAAGTAGTTTTGTTTCTTGATAAAGGTATGTGATTCTCCGAGTAGACTTTATTTTTTGATAGAGGTATGTGATTAAATGATTGTATTTTATACTTGTGCACTTAAGAGACTGAGCGTGATAACAAACAATTAAACCATTTGAACGTAGTAATCGTATCATGGTAGCATTACTTAATTAAGAATTCTTTGATTAAAGGTTGAATTAGGGTCGAACTCCTGATCATTTCATATGGCGTGGTTCTGGGTGTTAAACATTCAGAAATGAATATTTTGAATTCTGACGATTTTAACATCTAATTGAAGATTTTCTTCACGTGGGTATTAAAAATTCATATAATCAAATAGGTTGGAATTCAAAGTTTCACTTTTGAAGGTTGAAACTATAACCAAGCTACTTGAATGATTAAACATCCTATCTCTATTTTGGATTATTCTTCTTGTACATGGGGCACAATAATGGTGTCTATAATGGACACATGGTGCCCCCTATTGGAGGGGCACAGGTAAACTCCGTTCAACGTGCAGTAGTCCGCAAATTACAAAGGATGGGTAAATTGCACTAGTGAGTGTGGTGCGACAAGCTCGATTGAGGAAGTGTTGGCAGAGGATTTGAACTTGTGACCCACTAGGTAAACTCCGCTCCATGTACAGTAGCCCACAAACCGCACTAGCAAGCCTGGTGTGACTAGTTCGATTGAGGAATTGTTGGCATGAGATTTGAACTTATGACCATTGGTCTCTGCGTTCACCAATTTCACCAACTCGGCCACCCCGGAAGGAGTTACTTGTACAATTATTGTTGACAATGTTTAATGTGGCAAAATCTGGACTATTGATTTAAAAAATCGCTTTTTAATTTTTTTTTTAAATTCATGAATGCGATAATGTCAAATCATGATTATCAATAATATTGTTAACTATCATTTTACATGTAGCATGTTGTACTAATATAATTCACAAAATGTTATAAACAATTCTAAGAGCATTTACATCTACAGGAGACTATCTATTTTTAAAGAATATATTCTGATTCTTTATATTTAACACTTAATTTTTTTACTCCTAAAAAATATTTATTATTTTTTCATATCTTTTACTTTCATCGGCTTCCTTTCAAATTATTATATTATTAATCTTCATTGAAAATTGAAATATTTTAAATGCATTTAATTATAGAGATTAATTTGACTCTCTAAATTTGGACAGTCAAACTCACTATATATTTTAAAAAACTCTTGGAGCATAATTTCAATTATTAATTCTTTAAAATAGAGAACGTCTTATGTTTAAAAAAATTTTTTGGAGATGCTCTTAAACACGACTTCGTTTTATTTATTATTTATTTCTAATGACTATTTTTATTACTCAATATTTAAAAATTGGGAGTTTTAAAAAATATTTCTTAGTTATTATTTGCCAATAGGTGCTTTTCATTATTAATTAGGAGTTGCAGGACCCAAATGCAATTTTATATGACTTTAGCGAATTAGGTTTGATGCTTTTATTTAGATGGCATCCGCACACTAGTGGAATTTAGCTTTGTTTGTTTCTAAAAGTAAATATGTGGAGATATTTTTCTATAGTTTTTTTCCCGTAAAATTTCGTTTTATGAACAGAATCAATTGCTAAGGAAGCAGCGATGCTAGAAAAGTGATAGTTTGAGGATGGATCTGAAAAATAATGAGATTGAGAACAAAGTTGCTATTTGGTTAATAGGTTAAGGACCATGGTTAAATTTTATCATAAATGATATTTAGCCCCTATTTGGGCCACATTTTTTTTTTCATTCTCATTCTTCTACTCATTTTCAACTACAAATTCTCCAATAAAATAATATTTTTCATCACATCTGGGCTTAGGGTCCAACTCAAACAAATTTGCCTTTAGCATTTTCAATATCTACAGTTAAAATATCAATATTGACCCATAAGTTAATTTATTTTCTACTATGTGGAATATGCTTTTATTTCAAATTTTATAATTTTTTTTTTGAAAAATCTAATTTAATAATTTTCAGATTCAATAGATATTATTAATTTTCTCCTTTCAAAATAATAGATAGTATTAGACAAATATTTAATTATAACATGTGTCATAAATATTTATCTACATTTTACTGTAATAATAATAATGTAAACAATTAGATTTACGTAATTTTGACCTTCTTAATAGGAATTGTATGTATCCATCTGTATTCTAATAATCCTTACCTCAGATTTTGCAAATGAATTCTATAAATAAAATCGCTGGACCACTTAGTTTGAGCATCTATTAGGTCTCTCACTCTCTCCCGAAGTACTTCTATCTTTTTTTTTTATTAAGGTACGTGATTAAATAATTATTTGATATATGTCTGTAAGAGTGAAAAACAATCCATATGACAATTGCAATCATCTCTTGATGATATTGCTTGATGAAATATATTTTGATGGTCGAATCATCAATGTTCGCCATGAGCCATTATGTTGACCGGGCACTTTGTAAACTTGGGAATTTTTGTGTCTGCTTTGGTTAAATTTGTCGACTAGACACATATTGGCTATGATTCTGAGTCGTGTGAACTAAACATGTCCATGTAGTGTTTAAGAAAATAAATAAAGACTCTTTTGATCATTATAATATGAGTATGTAGACTTTTTGAATTCCTACTTTTTGTAGATTTTCGAGTATGGATGATTTCACGACATTGACTTGAAAGTAGCTAGGGCTGTTAATGAATTGGTTTTTGATCCGAATTCAATCTAAATTTGATGAAATTAATGGAAGATAGATTCAAGATCTTAGTCTGATAACCCGATCAAAATCCGAATTCGATAATCCGTTAACTAAATGGATCAAATATGGATATAGATCAATCTGATTCGATAACAATTCGATCCGATTTATTATAAATAATTGAGTCGATAAAATATTTTTGTTTCATGTTATTTGAAACAAAAATAAATAAATGAGAAAATAAATAAATAAGTCATAAAATTCAAAATATAAAAAAGTTTAAAATTTTATATTTATTGAACCCGTTTAAGAATTGGAAATAATAATAATAATAAAAGTTGATTCCAACGTTACTTTTTTCCTAATTTCTTTAATTTTGGATCAGATTATCAGATCGAATATTCGATAACATAGCAAAACGGATATGGATTTAACAATCAAATATCCATTGAATTATCGGATCGGATCGGATAATTATTCTTATCAGATCAGATCGGATCGGATCGAATATAGCCAGATTCAACCCATATCCGTCCATTCACAACCCTAAAAGCAGCAAAGTATATTCTGACTTCAACAATCTTATCCAAATGAATTTATTGAATGCATTGTTGAGAATTTAGCATGCACCCTACCAAGAAACCACCCCATTGCCACAAAACGCTCTGATTGGGAGTAGCATTAGATAAATATTGAATGTTGATGTCATCCTTTTTGCCGTATTGAGGACCCAAATTGGCTTTGGCTATTCAATTGTGACAAGACTATCGTGTTTTAACACCTTTCAAGTAATATCTTTATAGCATGTGATCCGTAATTTAAAGAGCATCTTTAAAAAATTTTAAATAAGAGTCAAACTTCAACAACACTATATTTCTTCATTATTTTGTTTTCTAGAAGCAATTATTATTATTAATGACTTTCCCTCTTTTTTATCTTATATTGAAATTAAAAAAATAGAAAATTTTGCAATAATAAATGAAACATTATTTGGAAAGTCAAATTCACTTATTATTTTAATTATTAAAGATAAAGAGTTTATTGAATGAATACATCAAAAAGAGGTTTGACTCTTTCAAAATAAAGAAAAATGAGGATAATTAATAGTGTCTTAATTTAAAAGTTATTTAGTCAAACTTTAATTTTGACCATTATTTTGTAGGATTCACAACTATCACCCATTTATTTATCCTTTATTTCCATCACATTTAATTTATGAACTTATATATAAACCTAAACAAGCACAAATTATGAAAAATAAAAAATGAGATTTTATTAGACACGTAGAGCTGGCTAATAATTTTCATGGTCAAAAACGATTTCATTGTCTATAACATAAAAAGTTCACTAGTTTTATTAGGTTATGGACAATTTGTGAGTGTATGATCGAATTTCAATATTTGAAAATCAGTCGGTGTCTAATATGGCATTCAATCTTCATCATTTGCTGATGAGCTTACGAACGGTCTAGTTGCACCCTAACAATACTTCCATCAATATAACGATCTCGTTATTAGAACTTATGACTTTGGATCTGATATCACTCGTAGGGTCTAGTTTGAACCATATCATCTGGAATTAATTGGTATTCAACGAGGATAGGCCAACCTTTTTGTGGTATTCAATCACCGCCATTTAAGTGATCCAAAATATTTAAGAACGGCCTTATTTCACCCAACAACGAGCATGGCTATAATTTCAACGACCAACAAATTATTTAACACAATTTTAAACACTGTATAATCCCCAATCGACAGTACTTTGATGTTCTTGTTTATATCATCATTCTAAATGATGTACACAACAATATCAGCAACAAAGTATTACATTAATTAATATCTCAGTTTAGATAGCTAAACACGTTATTTCTCTTGTATCATCTTCAACGGTGCATTTCCTATTTTCCCAACTAAGATACATTAATTGCCACCTTACAAAAGAAAGGAAACATATTATCAAATATTTTGATCAATGTTGGACCATAGCGTCTAGTAGTTACAAATTAATACTCCTCAATCAACAATACATGAAATCATATAGTCCAAGTTTCACAGATCGCAGATTTGGCCTAGAGGTTCAACGCCTCAAGAATGCCCTCACCTCATTCCGTGGCCGGCAAGCCCGAACAACTGGCATACATACATGATATGAGTAGGATGTTAAGGAAGAATACCTGCATATGATCATATATATATCATTAGTGCACCAATGGTAAGATAGACCTCTTGCCTAGCTGTTAGCGTGTTTGCCGTGCCAAATGGAGAGTTAAGCATTCTCACTGCGTGACACAAAGTCATGACTTAGCTTAGAGACGAAAATGTGTGACACTAATTAATATTATTTCTTTCTGAAGGGGATGAAACATTTTATTTATTTATTATTTTATTCGTATAAAGATGTTGGAGAAAGTGTCTCTATTTCAATTTAATTTCCAAATCCAACCAGATTATTTTTCAGATGGCAAAATATTGTATAAACACAACCCTACAGGATCATGCTACATTTATCGATTTTTTTACCGAATCTTTTATGCCTACTATTCACAATGGAGACGATGACCACATTGTAGGAATTTGTAAATACATGCGGACCCCGCGCATTATATGAGAGGGAGTAATCCATTATGTACAAATGGATTAACCCCTACATCAATTTTGATTATTTTTAGATTCAATAAATATTATTAATTTTTTCTTTTCAAAAAAAAAAATATAGTATTGGACAAATATTTAAGTATAATATATGTAATAAATATGTATCTACATTTTACAGTACTATCAATGATAATAATAGTATATAAGGAAATTTTAATACAATCAATATCAGTTTTAGTACTTTTATTCACGCAAAGTACGTAATAAAGTAGTTTTGTTTAGCAATTAACTGAATTTCTCCACAACTGATTTTTTCTTCAACGCGGACAATTAATTCTCTTAAAAGCACATTAATACCAAATCCAACATGAAATGGAGATTACAATAACTTTTCAATTTTCACAATTCACGAATTAAACATAATGTATAAGGAATCCATCCCTCAGATTTTACAAATGAATTCAATAAATAAAATCATTAGATCACTTAGTTTGAGCGTCCATCAGTTCTCTCGCTCTCTCACGAAGTAATTCTATCTATTGAATAATTATTTGATATGCGTTTGTAAGAGTGAAAATCAATCGACACTACCATTGCAAACATCTCTTGATGGAATTGCTAAATGAAATATATTTTGATGGTCGAACCATCAAGGTTTGCCATGTGCAATTATGTGGACCACTCAATTTGTAAACTTGGGCCATGGCGGGGTCGTTTTCGTTTTCATTTCTTATGCCTGCTCCGCCCAGTGGCCATCCCCAAAACATTAATATTTTTAATATGTAAGTTTCTTTTATAAGTAAAAATTTATGTGGATTGAGTTTCTCTTTCAATGCATTGTGCAGTTACTAGCAAAACTCCTCCCAATGGAAGCAAAGGCATTGAAGAATTTGGGTTATTGTTGCGGTAGCAATGGTAATTGGGTTCCTAATTTTGGCAATATTCGTGCACAGTACTTGCATGCATTGATGCATGCAAGAAAATCCTGAAGGACAAGTTCAAGAGTGCATCCTGTGTAGATCAACCTAAAGGAGATTTTTGTGTCTGTTTAGGTTAAATTTGTCAACTAGACACATATTGGCTAAGATTATGAGTCATGTGAACTAAACATGTCCATGTAGTGTTTAAGAAAATAAATAAAGACTCTTTTGATCATTATAATCTGAGTATATAGACTTTTTGAATTCCTAGATTTTCGTGTATGGATGATTGCACGACATTGACCTGAAAGCAGCAAAGTATATTTCGACTTCAACAATCTTATCCAAATGAGGTCATTGAATGCATTGTTGAGAATGTAAGGTACACCCAACCAAGAAACCACCCAATTGCCACAAAACGCTCCAATTGGGAGTAGCATGTGATAAGTACTGAATATTGATGTCATCATTTTTCACCGTATTGAGGACTCAAATTGGCTTTGGCTATTCAATTGTGACAAGACTTCCGTATTTAACACCTTTCATTATAGTAGTAATATATAATAACATATCCAATAGCGATCTTTAATTTAAAGAGCATCTTTAGAAAATTTTAAATATAAAGAGTCAAGCTTCAACGACAATCTATATTTCTTCATTATTTTGTTTTTCCAAAAGCAATTATTACTCGTCACTTTCCCTCTTTTTTATGAAACATTATTTGGAGAGTCAATTCACTCATTATTTTAATTTTTAAAGTGAAAGAGTGTATTGAACACATCAAAAAGAGATTTGACCCTATCAGATAGAGAAAAATGAGGCTAATTAGTAATGCTATTTAGCTCCATTGGGGTTACAATCTCAATCTATGTGACGTTAATGTGACATTAAATGATATGTGAAATTAAATAAGGACCTGTTTGGTAGCGATTTTTCATCCCAATTAAAATGATTTTTCCAGCCGTTATCACCTTTTCCAGCCGTCATTTTTGACCCACCCTCTCACAAGTGGGCCTCGCAAGTACAAAGCAACGGCCATTTTTCCTCTTTAAATTTGATGAAAATGGTTCCCAGACACAGCTTAAATAATTTAATTTCACATTTTATTTTCTATCATTTAGAGCAACTAAATTGGGGTTGTAACCCCAATGGGAACTACATAGCATTACTCAATTTTAAAAAGTTATTTAGTCAACCTTTAATTTTAATCATACATTTTGCAAAATACACATTATCACCCACTTATTTATCACTCCTTTCATTGCATTTAATTTATCAACTAATATATAAACCCAAACGAGCACTAATTATGAAAAAAAAAATGAGATTTTATTATACACATCGAGCTCGCTAATAATTTTGTGGTCAGAATCAATTTCAGTAACTATAACATATAAAGTTCTCTAGTTTTATTAGGTTAGGGACCATTTGAAAATTTTTGACATCCAATCTTCATCATTTGCCCATGAGCTTAAGAGGGGTCTTGTTGCACCCCCAACAATACTTTCCTCAACATAACAATCTTGTGATTAGAACTTATGACCTTGGATTTGATATCACTCGTATGGTCAAGTTTGAACTATTCATTTGTGAATTAAGGGTGTGTTTGATAGGCTTCCAATTCCATGGAAAATGGAATTCAAATTTTATTTTTCAACATTTGTCATTTTTTATATCATTTTGTTTCCATGGAATTCAGTTTCCATTTTGAGTCCACACATGCACCATTTCCTTATTTTCAAGGAATTGGATTTCCCACTTGATTCCAGGTTATTTTTATTTTTTGCAATGGAAACAAATTTCATAACCAATTGTACAAAAAAAATTATTTTAATAGACAATTTACATGTAAAATAAAGTCAAAGGAATACTAAACTTTAATTAAAAAAATGTTTTTTTAGGGTTTTTTTAACAAATTTTATAACCAATTGTGGAAAAAATTATCACTTTAGTGGATAATTTCCATGTAAAACAAAGCTAAATGAACACAAAATTTTAAAATTTTCTGGATGGAAAATTATATCAATCAAACACACTCAATTAACAATTCACTGAAAAACAATTTCTAGACAATTACTTTCTCTGGAATTCATTTTCTTTCCACCCTTACAATCAAACGGACCCTAATTGGTATTCACTAAGGATAGGCTATAATTTTTATGGCATTCAATCACCGTCATTTAATTGATCCAAAATATTTAAGAACAGCCTTATTGCACGTAACAACGAGCGTGACTATAATTTCAACGACTAACAAATTTTTTAACACAATTTTAAACACTCACCCCAATCAATAGAACTTTAACATTATTGTTTCTGTTATCATTCTAAACGATGTAAACAACATCAACAACAAAAATGTTACATTAATTATCTCGGTTTAGATGGTTAAATACGTTATGCATGCTCTTGTATCATCTTCAACATGAATGCACTTCCAATTTTCCCAACTAAGATACATTAATTGCCACCTTAATTACAAAGGAATGGAAAAATATTTTGATCAATGTTGGACCATATCGTCTAGTAGTTACAAATTTGTACTCCTCAATCAACAATACATGAAATCATACAATCCAAGTCATGACTTAGCTCAGAGACGAAAATGTGTGACGTTAATTAATATCATCTTTTAACCACATTTACAAATTTACATTTTCATCTTTAATTTCTAAGTGATAAGAACATAATTGAACGAAATGATAGGCAAAAGTCATGAAAAGACAAAAGATGACGACCAGTCTTTGAAAACCTAGAGGAAGACACATCCAGACTCCTTCATGACTTCATATTCTATATATATATGCATCAAATGCAGCAGTTTTTATGATCAAAAGGTAACACTTTTTGCATTTGGGAAACATACATAAAAGCTACTCCAATTTTTCACAAACATAGGCAAGTTTCGGTACTCAGTTTGAGTTGGTTTCTTCTCAACTAAGATACTCAATCAATCCGTTCGAGTTTTAAACAATTTTCGTTTTGAGTAAGATACTAATCAAACCATTGAGTACTCAATTTTTAGACGGAGTTCTTGAGGGATACACATTACTCGATGGAAATATCAAGCAATAGCCAAGTGTTTGAATTCAATGTCAATAAAGGGCAGCCAATTCTTGTTCCTCCAGCTGAGAAAACCCCGACCGGCCTATATTTCCTCTGCAACTTGGATCAAAACATTGCCGTCACAATGCGAACAGTTTACGGCTTCAAATCCGAGGATGCAAGCAATGAAAATGCTGTGGAAATAATCAAGGACGCCCTGTCTAGAGTTCTTGTGCATTTCTACCCGCTTGCAGGGCGGCTGACGATTAGTCCGGATAAGAAACTTGCAGTGGATTGCACGGCCGAAGGGGCAGTGTTTGTGGCGGCTGAAGCAGATTGTAAACTTGAAGATTTAGGTGATATTACGAAGCCTGATAATGGGATGCTTTGGCAGCTTGTTTATGATATTCCAAGTGCTGGAAATATACTGAAAATTCCTCCCATGGTGGCTCAAGTAAGTTGCTTTCTTTAAAATTCCTCCCAGCTAGAACCACTCGATTGTCAAAATAACTCTCTCTACCTTAGGACTGAGGCAAACCTAGAGGGAGTCGGGATTGGCAACTGCCCCCGGCAACATTTTTAAATTCTATGTAGAAATTTTGAATTTTTATAACATAATAAATATTTTTTCCCCTTAACGTTTTTTGTCACAGCTTAAAATCTCGACTCCACCACTACTTTGTTTCATTCATTTAGTCCATGTTTGGTAGATATTAAAATCAGTTTTTTAGTATATTTTAATAAAAGTTGATAAAATATATGGTTAAAAAATTGTAGGTCTCATAAAATGTGTGCTTAAAATTAATTGTTAACTTTCACCCCGTTTGATCCACATTCTTACAAAAAATCATTTTTTTTCAAAACTCATTTCCAATCACATATTTTTGAATAAAATAATATTACACGCAAATCCAAAATCTTTGGTGAAGGAGGTCAATCGTAGGTTATGCCTCCAAGGGTACAGAGTGGAAAACTACTTGTACACTTGCACTTATCCAATGGCCAAATCCATATATTAGGATTCGAACCCTTGACTTGGCAGTCTCAAGTAAAGCTGGAGTTTTTCCACCTTCTCCTTTTACCACTTGGAGATGTGCCCCGAGGGCATTTTCTCTCCAATAATAATGTGCATCAAAGGGGGTCTTTGACTTGAAATTTTAATTCAACCAAACAGGGGCATAGTATGGAGTGGGTTCTCAAATGGTTTCATTTCATTAGTATAGGGTACCAGGGTCCCCTTTATTTTTCTTTAATCTCATCCTTATTGCCATAATGGTTTTTTTCAGGTAACAAAGTTCAAATGCGGAGGTTTTGTTATAGGGATGTGCATGAACCATTGTATGCTTGATGGAATTGGCGCAATGGATTTTTTTAATTCTTGGGGTGAAACTGCTAGGAATATGCCTGTTAAAGTCCTTCCATTTCTTGACAGAACTATTCTCAGAGCAAGAAATCCACCCCAGATTGAATTCCCCCACCATGAATTTTCTAATATTCAAGATATATCAAACACTTCTCAACTTTACAAACAACAAATCATTTGCAAATCCTTTCATTTTGACCCCGAAAAGCTTGAGAATCTCAGAAAGAAAGCCTTGGAGGATGGAAATCTTCATAAATGCACAAGATTTGAAGCTCTTACGGCTTTTGTTTGGAAATCTCGTAGTCAGGCATTAAAACTGAAGCCTGATCAACAGACGAAACTCCTTTTCGCAGTTGATGGCCGGTCGAGATTGGATCCACCACTCCCAGAGGGATTCTTTGGCAATGGAATTGTGTTAACATATGCAATCTGTAGTGCAGGTGATCTAGTGAAAAATCCTCTATCATTTGCAGTGAAACTAGTCTCTGATGCAGTTAAAATGGTCACAGGTAATCTTGACCATTACATACAACCTTTAGTGCCCGTTTGTCCTAACTTCTGCTTATTATGAAAGAGCTTTTAGAGAGTTATTTTAATTTTTATTTGAAAACTAATTTTTAAAAGCACTTCATATTTCGAAAATGATTTTAGAGGAAAGTCATATTGGATCAGGAAGCCCTTCTAACTATCAAAACTACTTTCATAAAATTAGCCATACGAATCTAAAAACGGCTTCATTTTGACTTTTCAAAAGTCATGTCAAACAGACCCTTAATTTCCTTTACCGTTGATAGTCTATAACTTCTTAATACTGGATTTCTAGGGTAAAAGCCATAGTTAGTCTGTCTACTTGTACCGAAGTTTCATTTCAGTCATTTAACTCAAGTTCTAAAGTGTTTATATCTAAAGTAATTTCTGTTTGAATTGAAACAAATTATAATTCTTAATTTTCTTGCAGACCGTTACATGAGATCTGCCATAGACTATTTTGAGGTGACTCGAGCCAGGCCATCCATGTCCGGAACCCTACTGATTACAGCCTGGTCCAAGCTATCTTTCCATACTATTGATTTTGGTTGGGGAGAACCTGTTGTGTCAGGACCTCTGGGCTTGCCTGATAAGGAAGTTATTGTGTTCGCATCTCATGGAAAAGAAAGGAAAGGTGGCATTAATGTGATTGTCGGATTACCAGCTTCTGCAATGAAGACCTTCCAAGAAATCTTGCTTGCATCAAATGCCGGGTAAAGATTAAATACGGCACCACATCAGACGTGCCTTAAAAGTTTGTTGTGTACCATTATGGGAGAATATTATATCTCTTCTATATATATAAAGTGTTTAT
>CAIGRQ010122784.1:0-16360 GCA_903798375.1 Fraxinus sp. D2006-0159 | reverse complement strand
CATTTTGTAAAATGGTTTCATATGCTAATTGGTAAAGGACTCATCTGGCTACCCAACAAAGATCTAAGGATAGATTTTGGTGTCACAATCTTTTGGAGACCAGCCATCCATCTTTGATTATCTTCATAATTCCTCATTTGACCATATGTTACCACCACCAAAAGGTGAAACTAATAACTATGAGCCCGTTTGGTAGGGCTATTAATTGAAAATATGGCCGTTGTTGGGACCCACTCGTCTAATAAAAGTCAACAATAACGGCTAGTTTTTCAATTTTAATCCGATTTTAATCTCTATCAAACACACTCTAAATAAATTGCCCCCATGGCACATCTCCAAGTGGTGAAAAGGGAAGGTGAAAAAGCTTCAACTTTGCTTGAGGTTGTCGCGTCAAGGGTTCAAATCATGAAATATGGATTGGACCCTTAGGTAAGTACAAGTGTACAAGGAGTTTTCCACCCTATACCTTTATAGGCGTAACCTGCGATTTACCTCTTTCATCAAGGCTCAGGGCAGGTGGGGGCCTCCAAGGTTGGGGTTCAACATTTTAATAACTAAAAAAATTATTCTTACAAATTAATTTCGAATTCAAAACAACATTAATTTCATAAATAAAAGCATCCATTTTAAATGTTCAACTCTTGCTGCGGATATTTATGGTGAAAATGCTACATCTTGAACTTGAAGCAAAATAGACCCCACAATTCAAGAAAAAGTAAAAGCCTAAACACACTCCCTTTCTCTCTCACACACACACACAAAATAATGGGGATTGAGATGTAAAGAAGATCTACCTTTGCTTTGTTTTCACTTCTCATCATCTTGGCTGTAAAAGCTATCTCATATTCTTCACTTTCTTCAACTTGGGCACATATTTAGTACGTCCAACTCAACAACACTAGATTGAAAAGCAAACAAATATCTCGTGTGCATCTCTTCTTTTGTCATATTAGAATAACGATATACATGCCCTTAATTTTAAAAGAAGAGACGAGAAATGGATTCGAAGATTAAGTATATTACAAAAAAGAAATACAATTTATCTTGATTTAATTGGTAAACCCCCAAACCAATAACATAATAATAAAGTACAAATACTCCTAAGACTATTTTTTTTCTTGATTTTTTTTTTTTTTTTACAATATCAAACCGTTTGCAATAGCTCGATTTGTATCAAGATGCGTAGTTTCATACACTGGTAATTCTTCTATATACCTCTCCATTCCAATGGCAGAAAGATTATCGAGCTCGAAAAGGTCTGAACTTGCACAACTTGCATCATCGTCGTCATCTTCCTCTTGATTATCAAGAACTTGATTTTTGATGTGGGTTTTTCTAAGATCAAATTCAGTCTCCACTTTCTTCTGATAATTCCTCAATAAATCCCTTGCAGCCTCCTCGACTCGACGATTCTTCTCCATAACATGCACCATGAGCTCATCATTAATGGAACTTGAGGTTCTACTTTTCATAGGCTCCAAATTTTGTTTATCTTCATGCAAAGATTTGTGCCCACATGGCTGACAATCTTCATCAACAATTACGCTTACAGGATAAAATCTAACCGATCTTTTTGTGTCACTGTTCGATTTTCCCCTTGAAGATGGAGTCTTGCTTAAACATGATCTCGAAAACGAAGAGGCTGATGAACATGTTGATGCATTCGCAGACTTTACGGTCGAAGAATGATCATCATAAGCTCCATTTAATGAAACCTTGGATTTCTTTGCATTTCCTGAAGTGAAAAGTGAATTCAAAAAGCTAGCAAGTCTTCCTCCGGGGGAAATTGGCTGCTTAACATTTTTCAAATCCCCATAAATTTTCAAAGCTTTAGATTTTGTTTTCATAAATCCTCCTCCACTCTTATGTTTTTGATGACAAGTATTTTCATCAAACACTTTATCATACTTTCTGATTTTTTCTTTTTCAGAAGCCGTAACGCTTGTTCGAATCGGCTTAGGCTTTTGCAAGCCATAACAAGAGGTATTTGATGAAACCACGTGAACAGATTCAGCTTCTGAGGATGAAAATCCACCACCAGAACTCGAATCCGAAGAACTTGAACTCGAATTCAAGAACAAAGAATTCCCAATATTCCCACTATCGTTTCTTGATTTTCTCCCGACAACAACTTTATCACTAACCTTTTTCTCCATCCACTTCTCTATCATGCAAGCTCTTCGAGAATTTGCCATTTCTTCTTCATTCTGAAAGCCCACAAGATCATTCTGTTTCTTTTTCATGGTTTTTTTGTACACTACTAATTCCTCTTCACCCTCGTCGATCGAACGATAAATTGCATCAAGAAGTGTGGAAGAAAAAGAAGGGTTTGCGTTAGAATGTGAATGTGAATTGATTTCTCTCTCCTTTCTGTAACCTGCATAGCCCTCCATGAGTATAGATTCTTATAGTAAAGAAATGGAGTATTGTGGAACACAAGAAGGGGTTGGAAATGATAATGAAGTCTATTTATTGTCTGCTTTGGAAGAGTCAAAAGCTGCACGAAGAGAGATTAATGGAGGCAAACACTATCATGTGAAGAACAATTAATAAAAACCCCATACAGATTACAGTGTAAATTTAACAGCAAAAACAGAGACTTTGGTATTGGAGTGTGATTCCATTTCTGTTTGCCATGAGTGAAATAGCTACACTTGAGACAACACTCATTGATGTGGACTTGGAGAGAGAGAGAGAGAGTTGTGTTTTTCTCTCTCACTTGTGTTTTACATTGGAATTTCTAGTGTATGGATGTTTGGTACAGGCTGGAGAAATTGATGATATGGATTTTTTTATTTATTTTTTAATCTTTTTCTTCTTTTCGATATTCAAGCATTTTAGAGCTTTCTGGCCATGTTTAGAAAGAGGATATGATTCTCGAATTTGTTATCCTCTTACTTGTTTGTTTGATACGTTTTTGAGTTTGCTTCCTCGGCACATTAATTACCTTACGACGACATATATTTTGCTGAGATCGTAAAAAATGGACGTCTTCCTATTTTTACGAGAGTAATGTTATTTAACCGTTTCAATCCAATTTAGGTAACGTTTATGTGACATTAAATGATAAGTAAAATTAAATGACACATTTCATTTAACATATCATCTAATACCACTTAGATTGAGGTTATAACCTCAGTGGGGTTAGCAACACACTTGGAATATAACATCTAGACTCGTAATTTTTTGAATTGTATACCAAATTTATTGATTAACGGACACATTCCAAAAAATGTAATTTTTCAAATTTGCTACATTATTTTTCTTGTAAAATATCATGCTTAGTTTATTGCGATGGATCGAGCACTCACCATGCAGAAGGCCAAAGGGGTTCATTTGTATATTATGCGAAACGAAAGTTTTACTTTAAGATTTAACGTGAAATTTTCAATATTTTCCAAAGATACAATAGATTTTATAAGTTTTACTCACCATGTCTTTTTTTTTTTTTTTAAAGAGAACAAAGAGAGAATGAGTATACAAATAAAATAAATCTTCTCTATAATCATAATTTTGGGACAAAATTAATTTTATTACTATGAGGATATTATATATTAATAAATAAATAATTAAGAGCATATCAAATTCAAGGTATAGATATTGGTAATAATTAAAAAAAAAAAGAAAAAAGACAGACATAGTTTTAAAAAACTAATATATGTATTTATGTAGTGTTGAAAATATGCGCAGTCACCTTAAACCTTTAAAGTAATATAGCATTGATTTTTTTCCCAAACAACTTTAGACAAAAATTTATTTTATTTTATTTCATCTTAAACCTTTAAGGTAACATAATATATGTTTTTTGCAATAAACAAATAATGTGGAGGCAAGTTCCTTGGGAGGAGATCTAGAAAAATTATAACGGAGTTTATTCTTATTTATAATTGGCCAAGTTGAGATCAATTTTTTTTTTTTTTTTGGAAAAATGTGTTTTCAAATAGTGATTTTTTGGAGAATGTGTGATTAAAAAATTGAACGGAGGCGCATTTTAAAGATATATGAAACTCATTCAAGAATTATTAACAGTTTATGTCATATTTAACATAGTTGATGTATATTCAAAAGGCTCTTTAAAATTGAAATACTATCTATTTTAAAGAGTCAATCATTAAAATTATACTCCTATAAACTTTTCAAATTAATATTTTGAAATAGGGAGCGTACTTGGCTATCATAATTTGGAAAGCCAAATCCATTTTCTATAATTCAACTCATTCAAAATATTCTAATTTTCAATGCTCCATATATTATTTAAATTAAATAGTATATAAAAAGAAAATGGAAGGAACTAATATAATAATTTGGAGGAAATTTGGAAAAAAAAATAAAAGATATAAAAAATAATAAATATATATTGGGAGTAGTAAAATTAAGTTTTAAAAATAAAGCCCGTTGAAATATTTAAAAAAATTTATTTTGTATGATCTTTAATCCTCGTTTGGTACACATTAAGATTTTCATTCTCATTCTTCTACTCATTTTCAACCACACATTCTTCAATAAAATAATATTTTTCATCACATCAATTACTTTTTTTTCTTTTTCAACCACACATTCTCCATCAATCTATTATTCCAGAATACATTCTTCCAAAATAATATGGCTCAAACACACAAGTCATAAAATATGCTTTTTAAAAATAAAATCTCTTAAAATTGCTCTAAATTTAGTCTGTTTGATGGTCATTATTTGTGAAAAACAATATTTTGAATAGTAATTTTAGGAGAACGTGGAGTTAAAAAGTGATTCAAAATTTTAGATTTACGTACATAATATTTCATTTGTAAATAAAAATGAGTATGTAAAAAAAAAAAAAAATTCAAATAATAGTTATGATACAGGCTTACCATCATGCTTGACTCGTGTTAAAGGAAGCAAATACATCTTTATATTGCGAACAGAGTGATTCACAAGAGTTTCAACCACTTCACATAAATGATATCTTGTACCAACATATGATAAAAGAGAGATGTCTGAGACATTCATCATTATTTTCTCCAACTAATGAGCCAAGCATGCTGCATGCTTCCTTCTAAAAAGTAATGTCATCTTCCTTTTTATTTTTCTCAACTATAGTTTGATCTTTCACACAAGATCAAATTATACTTAAATTATTTTGACCAATTCATAAGGAATTATTAACTTTGTCAAACGTGTACTATATCGTTTCTTTGCTTTACATACTGCAAAAATTTACCAACTTCCTCAAACACGAATCTAAAATTCGAAAGCATCTAATGAGTGAAAAGGAGTACCTAGTGAATCCAATGAAAAGAAAACATAAGAAGAGACACGGAAGTTTTCCCTGCACAAATGTTCGGCAAAGGAAAATTAGAAGGGAAAAGGAAAACGACATGTAACCGTTGGAGGAAAAAGGTGAATGGATTTGAGTTGGGTTGCCTGGCCAGGCTGGGCCTACAGCAGTTACGCCCACAGCCACAGCGCAGCAGCAAATAACCTCGCATGCTCACGCGGTCCCACTGTCCACTTTCTATCTCTGAAACCATTTTTATAGAGATTGTGTTCCCGTTTGAAGCATTTAACTTTTAAAAAAAAAAAAAAATTAATTAAAATTTATGTTTAAATTATTTTATTTTCAAAATATATTTTTTTCTATTTTCTTTTTAATCACCAATTTTTAAATAAAATAATATTATACACAAATTCAAAACTTTAATTTATTTTTTAATTACACATTCTTCATCAATTTAATATTTTAAAACGCATTCTTAATCAAAAATGAGTTTGGCTTCTTCTACAATTGTCTTGAATTTTGGGAAGGCTTTTGAAAATTGCTCTTTTTCCTAAATATAATTTTATTCCCAAAATACCCTTGTCTTATCCATAAATCCTCTATTCCCTCACCCCTCTCCCCCCACTCTTAAATGCGACTTTCTCCTAGCTCCCATATAAGAGAGAGAGCTGCAGCAACTAAAAGTGAGAAAATCAAGAAGGGAAAAAAATAATAATCTGGTTTTAGAGAGAGAAAGCAAGAGCGAAGATGACAAAGGAAGTTAGCGAAGAAGGACAAGTACACCATCGCAAGGACTACGTGGACCCACCACCAGCTCCACTGCTGGACGTAGGTGAGCTCAAGCTCTGGTCTTTCTATAGGGCCCTCATCGCTGAGTTCATCGCCACACTTCTCTTCCTCTACGTCACCGTCGCCACCGTCATCGGCCACAAGAAGCTCAACAACGCCGACCAGTGCGACGGAGTTGGTCTCCTCGGTATTGCCTGGGCCTTCGGTGGCATGATCTTCATTCTTGTCTACTGCACCGCTGGAATCTCAGGTCCCACCACTATTTTCAACACCTTGATCTAAACTCTTACGAAAATTTTGCGCTTCCTTGTCTGAAATATAAACTTTTTGTTATATTTGTGGTGTAGGTGGTCACATAAACCCGGCCGTGACTTTCGGGTTGTTCTTGGCGAGGAAGGTTTCTCTGTTTAGGGCACTTGGGTACATGGTGGCGCAGTGTTTGGGTGCTATTTGCGGCGTTGGGTTGGTAAAGGCCTTCATGAAGAGTTTCTACAACAAGTTGGGTGGTGGGGCTAACTCTGTGGCTTCTGGGTACAACAAGGGCACTGCCCTCGGTGCTGAGATTATCGGCACTTTTGTTCTTGTTTACACCGTCTTCTCAGCCACTGACCCCAAGAGGAGCGCACGTGATTCTCACGTCCCGGTACGTACACACACAACTCATGTATTCAAGCGATTTTTAGTGATTCTTGATAATTAACTTAAAGTTTTGGCACGTGTAGGTTTTGGCTCCGCTTCCAATTGGATTTGCAGTATTCATGGTTCATTTGGCCACCATCCCTATTACTGGAACTGGTATAAATCCTGCCAGGAGCTTTGGAGCTGCTGTTATCTTCAACGACGACAAAGTCTGGGATGATCACGTAAGTTTCAATCCATTACCCATTTACATGCATGCATGCATAGAGACTTCTTCTGGTATCTTTAATTATATATAAACATGAACTTAATTTAATTGTACAGTGGATTTTCTGGGTTGGACCATTTGTGGGAGCATTGGCAGCAGCAATATACCACCAGTACATCCTTAGAGCTGCAGCCCTTAAGGCTTTGGGATCCTTCAGAAGTAACCCCACCAACTAAGCAACTCTATGGAAATTGAATTCATCTGTCTGTCCTATTTTCTGTTTAATGTTATTTGTTGGATTATGTGTGTAACGAAAGAGATGGCTGGTTATGAATTATGAGACCCTTGTTTATTTTTCAGATAGTTTTTTCTTTGGCTGTGTAACTATTTTTACTTGGAAACTTTGGCATGAGATAAGTGGTGCTGTGTTTTTTGGTGCTTTTCCTTTCAATCAATCAAATGAGCCACCGGGTATTGTTCTGTGGGTCCCTTTACAGATTTAGATAATATATCAACGGTCAGGAATCAATATTGACGGGGGACGGGGTCTTCAAAAACTTTACTATTGAGCCGATTCCACTAGGAGATAGACAGCTGTCAATTAAAAAAAAAAACTCCAAACAGGAGTATGGTGGTCCAGCTTCTTTACCTGTCTGTGAAAGTCTCAGAAAATTTTGCTGTGCTTGGTCCAGTTGGGGCTTAAAGACAAGCCAATACGACTGAGTGGAGGAAAAGCGATGGGAAAAATAAATAAATTAGGAGAGACGGGAATTTTGATGCCACTCTGGAATTTGCATATTTGTCATGTGCAGAACGAGTCAATGTACTTTTTAGTTTTTCCAGAGTGGTTCTTAAACCCACAAGATAGTGTTTAAGCAAACAGCAAACTAACTCTAGAAGATGCCCCAACATTACAAAATAATAAGAAAATAATGACTCGATTCTAGGAATTCAAATTGGATTAGGCTCGTTCGGTAAAGATTAAAATTGGATTAAAATTAAAAAATTAGTCGTTATTATACGAGTGAGATTCAATGATAGCTATATTTTTAATTTTAATTGAATTTTAATCTCTACGGAACGGGGCTAATTTAAAATGAGCTCTCATTGACTTGACAGGTTAAAAATATTGTTGTCGAGCATGCTTGATATCGACAGATTCTCGGTTATCTCAAACTACGATAAAAAGCAACATAACTTGTGCATTGGAAACCAACTACTAACCTGTCTCATTTTTATTAATTTTCCTCTGGGCAAGTATCGATGCATTTTTGGAATCTAGAGGACTTGTCACCCATATTTTATCTCTTGTATAACTAACATAGTTCCTGCATCGAGAAGAACAGAAGTACCACAGATGAGTTAATAATTCATAATAGATGTTGAGAGAATCACATGGTAGGTTAGATAGTAAGAAAAATGACATATAATTGGATAAATATTTAAGCGTAATTATTTTGTTTATTGATGAAGTTCATGGATTCATATAAAATACTAAACCCTTTGAATCCTGGAAACAAAGTTCAAGTTCCAAAATCAACAATGAGAAATACAGAACGAGTTCAATTCACAATTGTGTTGAGAGAGAGTAAGAAAAAGGCCATTTCATTTAACTAATTCATGCGAAAATAGTTTGTTCACTGAAATGCTAATATAATAAAATTAATTACTCTTTGTACAATAATAAAGCCTTGAATCCTATTCCCAAAATCATCAACGAGAAATATCGCCAGTGTATAATCATAGGATTTGCCATGTTCTGTTGAATTAGAACATAGTAATGAACACTAGTACGATTACGCAATTAAAATCAACTGAAACCAAATTCCACATCTTAAGAAGAGTGATGAAAACCAGAAATTCAAATCTAAACAGTAAGGATCGTTAGCAGAAATTAAAAATCTATAAGAAATCTAGACAAACAGAATATTACCTGAGAATTGGGCTTGCAAACTTGAAAGAAACGGAGTCTAAGGCTAGAGATTGGAAATATGATAAATAAATAAAAATTTTGGGAACTTCGCGCGCTCATTTGGGACCTTCAGTGGCGTGAGCGCGAAGTCGTGTGTGTGTTTTTTTTCCTACGATTGGAATTAGGATTTAGAATAAATTACAAACGGGGTTTGGGTCAGCAAATAGTGATCTGGACAAAAGCCCAAATTATCTGTATATATGTGTCTTTAATCTTGATCAACTAATCCATTTATATGGACCATCTCAGATCAATATTAGTGCTCATTCAGTTTCATTTAATAAATAAATAAAAGGGAAGATTAGGTTTAGTTTTACCAATTTCATATTTGAGATACTAAGTTTAAAATTTTAAATTTCAGAATTTTTTAAATTTTATTTATAAATTAATTAATTAAACATATATTTTATTAATTAAATATATTAATGACACAATTCCATATAATTGGTCACAAATTATTTTACGGTCACAATTCATAAATTTTATAGGTCACAATTTTTTTGTCGGTCAAAAATAAAAAATTTATACGTCACAATTTATTTATCGATCACAAATCTATCAAATTAATAAGTCACATTTTATTCATTGGTCACAAATCAAAAAAATTTATATGTCACAAATTTTTTTACGGTCACAAAACATCAAATTAATTGATCACAAATTATATTTAGGTCACAGTTTATCAAATTATTGGTCACAAAGTAACAATTTTTTAGGTCACAAAATATGTATTGGTCACAATTTATCCGTTTCATTGGTTACATATTGTTTATTGGTCACACTCCAACCAATTTATTGGTCACGATTAACCAAATCATTTGTGACCACCACCAACGCTTGTGACCACCACCACACCGTTGCAACAGCCTAAACCATCGTAGCCAGAACCACCAACACCACCTCAGGGATTTTTTTGGTGGGGTGGTTGTTGTAATGTGGTGGAGATGATATAGAGGAGATGGTAGTTGTGATTTTTAATACAGAGTGATGATGGTGGTGACGTAGGGAGAAGAGATGGAGAGAAGACGAAGGGAGAAGAGACGGAGAGAGGAGAGAAAGTGAGAAGATCGATAGAGAAGAGAGTGAGAAAAAGTGAAAAATTCTAGGGTTTGCTAGTTTGAAATGAAATTAATTAAGGTTTGTGATGAAAATTGTATAATTAATATTTAATGTTTAAAAATAAAATATTTGATTTTTGAAAAAGTGAAACTTTATATCAGAAATTTGAAATTAAGTTTTGAAAACTCTTGTTTTGAGTAATTTCCTCTAAATAAAATAACACTGAAGAGTTTGGTTCATGGAATTGACTTGAAACAAAATCTTATATTTTGAATTACTTGTATTATCATTTGAAATTATTCGAATTGTACAACGTTGGTTATAGAACTAAGCTATTGACGAGTAGTTTCAAGCCTATCTAGTTTGTAGCAAGTTGGCATGGACATCATCACTCGACTATTAAAAGATAATAATTGAATCGCAGGTTGATTTTCTTACACTGGAACCAGCTTGTTGCAAACTTGATGGATTGAAGATCAATGAATAACTCAATGTGCGGACTATTTTGTCTCAATCGGAGATTATGCTCGATCGTTGCTACAATCTTTCCCTTATGATATAGACCAATGTTTTACAACCATTTAATCGATGGAAAATTAGCTTAAGATCAAGGCCCCAACCTTGAAATTATAGCCAAGCTTAGGGCATGTTTGTCTCCCAATTTGAGAGAAGAAATAAAGTTTTGAATAGTATTTTTTGAAGAATATGTTATTGAAAAGTAAAGTAATTTTATTGATTTGTGTGTAGAATATTTTATTAAGTGAATATGTGGTGGAGATTATTTGAGAAAATGAATGACAAGCAGGGGCTTAGTTCATTCGGAAGGATTGTGCCAACATTTATTAAATAAGCCAATCGGGCCTTACATTTTTTTCCGTGATTTGAAATCATCAGTAAGTTTTTCCTGTCTAGGGTTTCTTTCTTTTGTACAGCGGTTGAAACCCAATTATCACCGATGGTAGAATGTGGTCGCTCAAACTGATGCTGCATAACATTACTCATTACGGGTCGGCCTAAAAATAATCATCGAAGTTTCTCTCTTTGAGGCAACAAATAGAACAAAATTCCAAACAAGTGAATAGCTTCAAGTTAGTTATGGTTTTCTTATTAATATTATGCTCACGCGAAATGTCTCTCCTTGAGTACGGGACGAAATGTTATATAATTAATTTTATTTTATTTTTAATTATAGTTAACAAATCAACATATTTGGTACAATTCAAATACCAAACTTTTGTGTATATCTAAATTTAGCCTCCGTTGGACAACTAATTTATAAATGATTTATAAATTCAGTCAAAATTAAACATTAATTTTAATTGCACATTCTTAATTACTACTTGTTTATTCTCCACCCATTTCATGGGAGTCACTATTATTCCTCTTTATAAATTTGGCAAATAGATTTGATGGGTAGCAAAAGTCATCTACATTAGTTTTCTTCAACAAATTTTATGAAAATTGTTGACCCTCATCCCCAATTTAATATTTTAAGATATTGAAGTCTCTCTTTCTCATGCAGGCTCCGTTGCTCACCTACCAATACTTGTAACAAGGCTACTAATATAGAAGATAAACTTTGTCAGATAAAGGGAAAAAATACTGTTGCTTCCTTTGGTTTCATAGAATGCATGAGTTAAGCAAGTAAAGAATTTGCTGATATAGGCTTCTTAGAATGATGAGGGCATCTGAGAAATGGGATAATTCATCTGTTAAACATCACCATCAATTCAAGCTTTTATGATTATTTTATACTACACTTTCTTCTTTTGATTTTCCTTTCTTTGTTGGGCCAAGAGAGGTAGCATCAGAACCATACCAACAGGTAGGATATTTTGTCATTCTTTCACATAATGCACATAGAATTTGAGGAACACTTTATGCTTTAATATTGTCTTTTGATTTTGTGACGAATATTTATTACTTGAAATGTAGGATTCCCTTTGTTCATATTCGAAAATTCATTAGCATTTAATCATTTATCATCAAACATATCCCCCCGAAAGTAAAAGAAAGCAAAAACGCGCACGCATAAGTCGATGCTTTGACAGCATTTCTTTGGCAGGAAAAAGATGCTGGTGCCAAATTTTTTAGAAAGGTTAAGAACCCTGGTGGGCATCAAAAGCTGGGATTACATAGTTCTATGGAAGTTAAGTGATGATCATAGGTAGGTAATTCATAATAATTTATAATTTAAAAAAAAAAAAAAGAATGGAGTTTATTACTTATATATACAATACTTTGGTTTGAGTTATAGGTGTGTTGAGTGGATGGATTGCTGTTGTGCTGGAGCTGAAAATATTCAAAATAATGAAGAAGAACAGCTTCTTTTTCCTTCTTCTTCTGCTCTTCCTTGCAGAGATGTGATGTTTCCACATCCAAGGATTAAATCTTGTGATTTATTGGAGCAACTTCCTGCTTCCATAACACTGGAATCAGGGTAAGGCCTCCACCCTACCCCATTCCCTCCAGCGATGGCTTTATAATAGAAATGTTTTTGAAGTATGAGTGTGACTTGCAGAATTCATGCACAATCATTTTTGTCAAACCAAGCCAGCTGGTTGAACTTCTCGAACAACTCGGATTCAAATGTTTCCGAAGTAAATTTCTGTTTCCTCACAGCATGTTTGGTATACTCTATTTCTATTGGATCGTAGAATAGACACAGGACTACTAATTATGCTTTTTGCATGGTTGATTTTGCAGGAAACTCTAGGCACCAAAGTTTTGATTCCGTTGTCTCTTGGAATAATCGAGTTGTTCATTACCAAACAAGTACATAACATTTCCCCTGCTCTTCCTTTCACCTCATGTAGTTGGGCATGCAAAAGCTAGTTAATTATTTTGTATGTACAGAAAATTAGTATATAACTATTGCTGACAAAATATCTTCCAGGTACCTGAAGATCAACAAGTCGTAGACTTTGTTAGAGCTCAGTGCAACATTTTTCTGGAACAACAAGCCATGAGTAATTCAGGCACTACAGATTCAAGCTTCTCATTGAGTGCAAATGGAATACAAGTTTCCCCTGAGCCCTTGAAGGAAAACTTGGATTTGCCCCATGATATCTCCATTAAAAGAATCCACTTGTGTAATTCTCCGACGAACGTCTCTAATTTGCAACAGTTTAGTAGCATGGGAGAAACTGGAAACACGAGTAACAATATTTTCTTTCAAGGAACATATGCATCGAACCCTTTCACCCCTTCGTTTGAGAATGGATTCCAGGGGATTGAAACATTACAAAGTAACGTATTTGGTAGCCAAGTGAAGGACGATGACTCTTTTACACGAGAGAATAACCGATCAGATGATTCTGATCCGAATGATGACGATGAAGATGCAGCAAAGTATGGTAGAAGAAGAGGAAAGGGAACTCAATGCAAAAACCTCATGGCTGAGAGGAAGAGAAGAAAGAAGCTTAATGAAAGGCTCTATACTCTTCGAGCCTTAGTCCCTAAAATTTCTAAGGTATAGTGCAGGACACGATGAGACAGTTCGATGGATAAGATTCTCAACTTCATTTTCTTCCTTGATACCGTATAGTGATATTATACTGTTTTGCAGTTGGATAGAGCTTCTATACTCGGAGATGCAATTGATTACGTAAAGGAGTTGCAGAAACAAGTGAAAGAACTTCAAATTGAGCTCGAAGAACATTCAGATGATGAGGACGCGAGGAAAACATTAGGAACAAACAGTAATGACAACAATGTCCAACCAGAGGTTATGTACCGAGCAGGAATGAAACGTGCTGCTAAATACGAACAGGAAAATTATTTAAAAGTTTCTCAGGGAACATCTGCCAATAGTGGCATTAGCATCTCAAAACAGAACCACGATTCAGAAAATACGAATGAGAAGCTGAAGCTGCAAATGGAGGTACGTATTACGACTAAATTGCATGCAAATTTCAGTTAACTTTTTCTTCTTTGTATATGTTATACTGATCGTGAAAGGAGACATTAACAATTGTAGCCACAAGTGGAAGTCTTTCAACTAGATGGAAATGAGTTATTTGTGAAGATATTCTGTGAGCACAAATCTGGTGGATTTGTGAAGTTGTTGGAGGCTTTGAATTCTTTGGGCTTGGAAATAACGGATGTGAACACAACTAGACATACATGTCTGGTTTCAAACATCTTCAAAGTAGAGGTAACTCAATCTTCTTTTGATGATTATATTTATACGAGATTTTAACTTTTTGGTCTCTTTCTTTGCTTGTCACAGAAAAGGGATAGTGAAACAATTCAAGCCAATCATGTCAGAGAGTCGTTGCTTNACATGTCTGGTTTCAAACATCTTCAAAGTAGAGGTAACTCAATCTTCTTTTGATGATTATATTTATACGAGATTTTAACTTTTTGGTCTCTTTCTTTGCTTGTCACAGAAAAGGGATAGTGAAACAATTCAAGCCAATCATGTCAGAGAGTCGTTGCTTGAGTTAACACAAAATCCGTCCAGAATGTGGGCTGAGATAGAGAAAACATCAGAGAATGGCAACATAGATCACGATTATCATTATCGCCACCTTCACCACGACTACAGTCAGTGCTCCCTCCTCCATAACCATAACCACCAAATGAATTCTCATCCAGTGCAGCGCCTCCACCACTAAGTAATAATTGGGGGTGCTTCTTTTTCTCGTTTTCCTAGTATAAAGCAGGTAAAAACCTGAAAACTTGTTCCACAATAAGATGAGACTGCTTTCACTCATGGCAAAATTCAGAGTACCAAATCATTTGTGATGGATGAAGCAGAGTTACTCCACAAATATTCCTTTGTTATCCAGGTAAAATCCTATCAAATTGCAATGGAATTCCACCATCATAAAGCTTAGAACGAATCACATGCATAGGAATTTGCCAGAATTTTTAAAATTGGGCCCAAAACAATTGATTGCATACTTATTGGATATGCCAATAATAGTAGTGCATATCGATTTCTTATTATTCAAGACATACATTAAGGCACCATAATTGAATCGAGAAATGCTTCCTTTTTCTCGAAAATGTCTTTCCATGCAAAGACAAGGAAGATGTAAGTTCAAAGAAACGAACTTATGAAACTACAAATGGTAATGAAGAACAAAGGCGTAGTAGGCTAGAACATCAACTTCATATGGTCATAACTTTCTAACCTATATAGTAGAAAATGATTTAGTGAAGCAATGTCTACTTCGGAAGCATCTCATTGGAAGGAGGCTATCAATAGTGAGATAGAATTTTATAATGATCTATCACTTGAAAATAAGCCTTTAGGGTGTAAATGGATTTTCAAGAAGAAATTGAAATTAGATGGATACATTGATAAATACAAGTGTAGGTTGGTTGCAAAAGGTTATAGGCAAAAAAAAAAGACTCAACTTCTTTGATTCCTACTCACCTGCGACTAAAATAACTTTGATAAGGGTGTTGATTGCAATTGCTACATTGCATAACCTTGAGGTTCTTCAAATGAATGTGAAAACGACATTTTTGAATGGTGAGTTAGAAAAAGAAATATATATGGAACAATTTGAAGATTTCATTGCTCCTAATGACTAACCAACAAAGGAAAGTTTGCAAACTCGTTAAGTGCCTATATGGATTGGAGCAAACCTCAAAACAGTAGCATTTGACAAAATAATGTTGTTAAATGATTTTCAAATTAACAATTGTGACAAGTATGTATACATAAAACATACACCTAGGCCATATATGATTGTGTGTCTGTATGTTGATGACATATTAATTATGTGTAACATTCACGATATGATCATGAACACAAAGAAAATGTTAACGAAACATTTTGACATAAAGGATATGGTGTGAAGATGTAATATTAAGGATTAAGATCTCTAGGACATCTCATGGAGCCGTTCTTTCCTAATCTCATTAAGCTGAGAGTACACTTAAAATATTTAATGTATATGAAGAAAGTCTAGTAAAGACTCCGATTGATCTAAGTCTACACTTAGTAAAAATAAGGGTGAGCCAATTCCTCAACTAAAGTATTCACAGGTTATAGATAGTCTAATACACATTACAAACCATACTCGTATGGATATAGCATATGCTGTGAATAAGCTTAGCGGGTATACTAATAATCCAAGCAATGATCATTGGAAGACATAGAATAGGGTTTTTCTAAGATACATCTTGAACTTTGTATTATACTTCACAAAATATTATGTTGTATTGGAAGGATATTGTAATGCTAACTGGATCTTCGATACAAATGATTCTAAGTCTACTAGTGGTTATGTTTTTACCAATAGTGGCGCTACTGAGTCTTGGAAGTCCACAAAACAAGCTTGTATAGCTCGATCAACGATGGAATTAGAGTTTATAGCTTTAGACAAAGCTGGTGAAGAAGCGAAATGGCTTCATAACTTTTTGGACGATATTCCATGTTGGTACAATAAGTATACATTGTGATACTATTTAGGGGTGG
>CAIGRQ010122713.1:0-10274 GCA_903798375.1 Fraxinus sp. D2006-0159 | reverse complement strand
ATAAATGGGATGAGGTGTAACAAAAACCTTGTCATCTACCTATAGAGCTTGAGCATCGCAGCTATTGGGCTCCTAAACACTTTAACTTTGACCTAGATGAGTGAGGTAAGCTTAGAAATTTTCAATTGACTGAGCAAGAGAAATTAATGAATGTTTCTTATGAAGTTCTAGAATCTACAAGTCAAAAACGAAAGCCTTTCATGATAAAAACATTTTGAGAAGAACCTTTGAATCAAGTCAAAAGGTATACTTGTATGATTCTAGACACCACAAGTATCCAGGTAAACTTCGTTCTAGGTGGACTAGCCCCTTTGTAGTGAAACGTGTTTTTGACAATAGGGCAATTGAAATTGAAGATTCGAATGATGGTAGGGTGTTTAAGGTTAATGGACAGTGTCTCAAGATACACTATGGGCAATAGGTACCTGTAGTGGAAGAAATTCCTCTTGCAGACCCAGTTTACCACCCTTAGAATCTTTCAGGTATGCCTTTCACCTTGCTTTTCTGTATACTAAAAAAATATAAAGAGAAATCCATCCAAGTTCATTTTTTTTAGGTTTCTCTTAATTCCAAATTTTATTACATTGAGAACTTTCAGGTTATCCATTTTCCGAGCTTATTTTGACTCATTTCCATATTCAGGTGATATTTTTCCTTCTCTATTTAGTATTAATGTTGATGCATTGAGGACAATGCAAAGATTTAGTTGGGGAGAGGGTCAATTTGGATTTTTGTTGAATTAAATGTGAATTTGAGAAACTTTTTTGTTTGAATCTCTAATTTGCTGCATGTTTATACTTTGAATGACAACACATGCCACTAGGAATTGATTTTGTTTGTGAATATGTAGATGTCATGACATTGCTGAATTCTTTTAGTGCACACAAGCCTAGTGGTAAGATGATAGTTTAACACATGTAGCTAGAAGAGTCTCTTGCTCAAGTTTTTCTTGTGAGATACTTGGTAAGAATTGAGAGCCACAATATAGTAAAATATGGCAATAAGCGTTCATTGATCTTGTGAATTGGAAACTCCTTTGAGAATAACACTACATAGTTTGTGGTAAGATGGTTGATTACTTGGGAAATGATAAAGGTNGTGAGATACTTCGTGAGTATTGAGAGCTACAATATACTAAAATATGGCATTAAACATTTCATGATCTTGTAAATTGGAAACTCATTTGGGAATAACACTATATGGTTTGTGGTAAGATTGTGGATTACTTGAAAAATGATATGGGTCAATTTAGGATCGATATTTGATCCTTCCAAGCCTTTCTTTTCAATAAGTACAACCCCCTAGTAGCCATTTTGAACTGATACACACATATAGTATTTTCCTTCATGCACCTATATCATCCATACCCCTCCATGTTGAAGTATAACATATACACGAATTCTTCCACATTTTTACTTCCAAGTGTGTAGTAGGTATTGTATGTTTATTTGTGAAGAATAAAAGTAAGGAAATGACAAGAGTTGTCTAGTGTCAAGTATTTGAAAAAAAATCGAAAAATAAAATAAAAATAAAAGAAAAAAGAAAAAGTTGAAAAAAATAAAATTGATTGATTTTAGGGTTTGAAATGCCAAAACAAGTATTTATTGGAAGTTGTGATCGATCGAGATGTTTGATAAGATATCTAACTATGTGCTTGGAAGTATTTGAATTTTTATATCTGTTCTTCTCATATAATCCAACCTGAAATTCATTACAACCCTTTATATTGACCATTTTGATCCCATAATTGTTTAAGCCTCCAGTTTGAACGTTTATCTTTCACACTAAACACTTTGATACCCGTGAGTAATGGAGCTGAACCTTTAGCTTGAGATATACTTGATGTGGCTTATGGTAGGGTTGGCGGTAAGATAGCTATGGCTTGACACACATTCTCATATTTGGCATGTATTTTTGATATCCGGATGATCATAACGTTGTTAGTTTTTTGTAGTGTTAAGTTTGAAAAGAGCATGAACTGTGGTTAAATTAAAACTTGATAATTTAATTTGCAATACTGNATTCTCATATTTGGCATGTATTTTTGATATCCGGATGATCATAACATTGTTAATTTTTATTATTTTTTTTTTGGTATTAAGTTTGAAAAGAGCATGAACTGTGGTTAAATTATAACTTGATAATTTAACTTGCAATATTGACTACTCTTTATAACTTAACGTTGTCCAGTTATATAGGTCGGGCGGCCGCCCAACCCTAGACTTCAAATACAGAAACAAATTTTTATGCCTGGACGGCCGCCCCATTTTCTACTGGACGCGCGCCAAGGCCAAATCAAGAAAAATTTCCATTTTCCTAATTTACGTCTAAATTTTATGGAAACAACTTCTTTCTCGATTTTTAAGCTCTAAAAATGTCCCAGAAAACTAGAGAACGCTCACATACATCATCTCTTTGGCTTAAGAATCTCCATAAGGAACTAAAAATTAAGGTGAAGCAAGGAATGAACTCATTGGAGTCAGAGATTTCGCATCAATTTATTCATGTAATTACTCTTTTCATTGTTGAACAATTCTAGTATTTAGATTTTTCTTTTCATTAATTTACATTGAAATCAATTTAATATTTACAAGATTTTTCATGGATTCAGTCATGCTTCTTCCATTGTTAAATTAAACTATTTGTTGAATTTTAATTTCAATTAATTATTGTTGAGATTGGTTTAACTTTTAGCAAGTCCTTTGTAGACCTAGTCGTGCTCTTTCTATTGAATGATTGAAATAATTGTTGAATTTTAATCTCAATATTACTTTATTGGCCGATTGATTACCGCCTTATGCTTGATGTATATAGTCGATTTTTGATCTTGTTCCAATAAAATTGTATGAATATATCGTAAGTCTAGATTCATTTATGAATTAAATTGGTTTTCACGACAAATCCTCCTATTAGAGTTGGGATGAAAATTCTCTAAGTGACTTTTTGATTACAAATGTGGAAAATGAGTAGAAAGAAAATGAATTCTAAGGAATTGAATTGCCTAGAAATTATTTTACCGAGAATTGTAATTAATTGTATTTTATTAGTGTAATTTTCCACCTGAAAAATATTGAAAGTTTGGTATCTGTTTGGCTTTGTTTTTTTATGAAAAGTGTCCATTAAAATGATAATTTCTTTTGCCATTAGGTTTAGAATTTGTTTCACTTGCCAAAAAAAATTTAGAAAAAATTATCATATCGAATACAATTGGTTTGACTTTGTTTTGCATGAAAATTGTCAATAACCGTTGTATCTAGAATTTTTCCAATTGCTTAAAGAAAAAAAAACTGGAAAATCAATTCTCACCAAAATAGTGAAAATTGGTTTTCCACAAAAACAAGGAATTGGTAAGCATGTGAGCCAAAGGTTGAAAACTTTTTCAATGGAAAATAAAGTGCATCAAACAAGGCAAAAGTGGAAATTAGAATTTATTTTTCAGTTTCCATGAAAAATAATGGCTTATCAAACACACCCTAATTGAGTTATAAAATGAATAATTGATGTGATCAATCCAATCCAATTGAGGGTTTCTGATGCTTCACTACCTTAAGTTATTCTAATTTCACATTTCAAACATTAAATTTTACTACACATTGAACAGTATGTAATCCAATCTAATTGAGGGAATTCCAACGCTTCATTACCTCAAGTTATTGATTCTAATTTCACATTTCAAATATTGAATTTTACTACACATTGAAGTGGATAATTCATCCATTTTTTATTCTTTGAGCATTTTTCCAACTACCAATAACTTTCAACAAGTCAAAAATTATTAAATCTACATGATTTGAACTCAATTTAAAGCATAGTAATCATTCAAGCATAAACATCAAAAGCATAAAAGTAAATAACACCAAGAACTTTTTACGAATGAAAAACCCTTAGAGAACTCTTTTAAGAGGAAAAAAAATTTCTATCCACTAGAAAAAATTGAATTTACAGATTTGGTCCAGACATAACTAATCCTTAGTATATGTTGACTTCCACCCTGTAATCATTGAGGTCCTCGGTTGTGCTCTCCAACACCTGCTTCACCTTTGGACTTCTTCTCCCGTTAGGGATCACAAATAACAAACTCGTTCTTCCCTAACCAGAGATTTGGTCACCTAATTTAATCAATAGAACTCTTAAAGTTATTTGGTAGATGATTTTGTGGTGTTTTGATATTGTGGTTAAGGCAACAGAATTCTTCAAAAAATATCTTCTCTTTCAACATACAATAGACTCGGATTTTCATTATGTATTGGTAGTATTTTAGAGTCATAGGTCATTTGGGATTGTTTAAGGTTGAAGAGGAGAGGGACTTTTCCATAAAAGTTATGTGCAAGATATGATAAGAGGCATTATTTAGGAGATCTGTAAAAGGGTTTTCTAGGCCAAAATCTCAAATTTGGGGTTTTTCTGGTAAATTGGCCGCTTGAGCGCCCCTTGGACGGTCAATCTCTAAAAAAATAACTCGAGTGTTCACTTGGTGTTCTTTAAGCATTTTTGGATCTTGCTTGGCCTTCTTGAGCTCACATCAGTACTACTTAACCAAATACTAACACTCGACAACTCAAGTAAATGATAGTTTGGACACGGAACTTGCCAAGGCTTTTAGACCTAACAGCTTGGTTGACTTGCATTTTCTTCATTTTTCATATTATCATTGACTGGATTTTTAGGCAAAGTTGGTGGGACAACGACATTTTTTTCACCTTCTTCATTTTTCCTATTCCATGTAGGACTCTCATTAAATAACACATCACAGCTGATGATAACTTTCGTGATCTTCAACTTGTATAATTTATAGCCCTTAAGTTGTGAGCTATAGCTAATGAAAATACACTTTTCACTTGTCTCATCAGGTTAGGGACCGCTTATCTTTTGTTACTTGATCATAGTAAATGCACCCCAACACTTTCAAATACTCCACCGATGGTTTTCTCCCATTCCAAGCCTCTATCAGCATTTTGTTCCACACGACCTTTGTTAGACATCTATTTATAGAATAAATAGTTTTATAAACAGCTTCAGCACAGCAAAAATAAAATAAAATAAAATAAAACTGGAAGCTTTTTCTCATGTAACATGACCTTTGCCATCTGCATTATGCTCTAATTTTTCATCTTTAATACCCTATTTTGTTATGGAGTATAGCCAACTGTTAATTGTCTTTCAACACCTTCATCTTGACAAAATCTATTAAATTCTTTTGAAGTATACTCATTATATACCTTCTTAAATCTTCTATGAAATGGCCACTTTATTTCTTAACAAAAATCTTGAAATTTTTAAAAATTTAAAAACCTTCAGTTTTTTGTCTTCATAAAACAAACCTAAGTTGTTCTTGTAAAATCATCAATAAAGGCAATGAATCACCAATTTTGGGAGTAAGATGGTGTATGCATCGGTCCACATACATTCGTGTGCACCAATTCAAGTGGCCTCTTTTGCCCTCCAAGCTACTCCTTTTTGGAAACAGTTTCTAGTGATGCTTTTTGAGTGCATATCCTTCACAAATTTCCGATTTTTCATTGGTTTATGGGAGCCCCTACACCATGTTTTTCTGCTGCAATAATTTCAGGCCTTGAAAATTCAAATGACCAACTCTTTTGTGCCATGACCACGAGTCAATAGCCACCATTAGAAAAGTTTTGTCAATCAAATGTTGAAAATTGGCAAAGCTCATATTCTTCATTTTCAGCTTTGTTATGAGACAATTACCGGCTCTTCATTTTCAGCTTTGTTATGAGACAATTACTGTTCTCTAAAAGCTGTCCAACACTTTGTAAATCTTGACCCAATCCGACACATGAATGACATTCCGAATAAGTCTTAAACCCGTCTTTGTTTCAACTCCAATTGCTCATTTTCCTTTCACATCCAATAAATCTTCATTTCCCAATCTCACTTTTGAATTTGAATTCAAATTTTCCATATCAAGGAAGATATTTCTGTTCAACATCATATGATCGGTGCATCAACTATCCTAAAATCATTGAGTTTCTTGATACTTTGAGCAATTTGAACTTGAGAAGCATGAATCATTTGTTGATCCTCGTGCATTCAAAGAGGGATAAAATGTAACGCCTCAAATTCTGTAACCCCATGCATTACAAAAGCTGAATTTTTTAACGTAAATCTTTCAAATACGAGATTAAGAAAAGTTTTAAAATTTGAATTTGTTAATAAATATTGTAATGTCTCAACCATTTTCAACATATGGACTTAGAAAAATACGGAACAAAATGATTTGAAATGAGTTTTTTATTTAAAAAAAAAAAAGTCTCCGGTTGCACAGTTAGTTTACAAAATTTATTTGACCTAGCAAACCTTGGTGAACATTTATGAAGATTTAGCAGAGTATACAACAGTTTTCTCCGGTTGCACGACGACGTTTGAAACACAAAATTATTTTTCAAATAAGTTGGCCTGTGTTTCCCAAATAGTTTACTAAAAATGCTATAATAAATTTCATGAGACTCCGATCAACCTGTTTTTAGTTGGATATGATAGATAAATCATAAATGGTCATTTTGTAATTAAAAACATGTTGAAATTCTTTTTAAAGACAATGGCAGAATACTGAAAACTCATGAAAACATATGTCCAAACATTAACTTTATCGTCTCGAAATGTAAACTTAAACTACAAATCTTTGGACACCACAAGTTATTATATATAGAAAGTGACAGCCTAAAACATTAAAAATAAAAATAAAATAAAAAATAAATCTCTAAAATAAATATGCCATTCATGCCGAGCCATCGCATGATCTCCAATTACTCTAAAGATATTAGATAAGAACGAGCATATCAAAGAAATACTCGGTAGGTTACTATATGAACATAACAATCACGCATCTAATCACGTATTTTTATATATTGCCTTCATAAATAAATAAATCAATGATAAAACGATCTACTTAAAATTCTAATGAGCCTCTGCGACCATCAGTTAAGCATATAATCTTTTAAAGTTCTAATGAACCACTGTGATCATTAGTTAAACATATAATTTAGTTCTGATAAGTTAACTATATAATTTCCATGACGTTGACATTTAAGAAAAACCATTAAAGGTACTTTATATACCTCATGATCAAACATAATGAACAACATATATAAATGAAAATTAAATGCAGTTAACGATCAACTTAGTGTAGGGATCATACCTTAATTTGTGGTGATAAGGCCGAGATTACGTCGAACAGAACTCCTTTCTAAAATCTTAGACGTAAAATGCTTTCTCTCTAGCGTGGTATCTTTGTATTTATTTTCATATAGGAAGCCTTTGTGTGTATTTAGAAGGAAGCCGTCTATCATCAAAAGTTGGATGAAAATGGGTTTTCAAATGGTAGACTTTGAATACGAATAAGTTCTTGTTTTAGTATTAGGATAGGGCTTTTACAAATTTTAGTTTTTTTATTACTTAAACAAAAAGACATGTATCATTTGAATTAATACTAAACACATATAAGTTGGTCTTTGAAAATGGAAGGAGTCTCAAAATATTTTGAGTTTAGGATTTGCTATGATTCCAAAAACTAACTTAATCCAAGTTCTAGTTTAATTTTAATTACATAATTAAACCAAATTTAACAAATCCCAAATAACTTTCATCCTGATTCAAAAATATTAAAAGACCAATTTGATTAGTTGGATTGCGAGGAATTCAAATGGAAAACTAATACAAATTATCCTTCATTCAAATTCAAAAATCAAATTGTCAAATTCAAATAATAGTGACACGTGGCTGCCAAAATGCTAATTGCTTGATTAACATTAATTAAAATATGATTTCCTTTTTACTACAATATTTTAGGCCTAATTTATCTGAAATAACTTTTTCTCGAGTCCAAAATTCGTCATTTAATATGAGCTTCGAAACAAGCCCAAAATTAATAACGAAATTCTCGCTAAATGAACATTTGATTATTTGACCAAATAAAAATAACAACGTCAAAACTTATTTTCATATTAGTCCCTCAACATCTCAAAATAAAAAAGACGCACCAAAATGAAATAAATGAGATTTATTTTCGGACGCTACATGAAATAAGCTTGATGCATTCTCCTGTTCGGGTGCACAATTATCTTGTTGAGTGTTCTTTTCTCTACAATCTCTTTTCAAATGCCCAAATCAGCTCTTATAGTTGTGGCATTGTGGTTTCCCTTTGAACCAACAATAATTCTCACTGTAGTTTATTTTCTTGCAAATTTTACACTTTTGTGATGAATCTCCTTGATTAAATCTCCTTTCACGGTTGCTTCTACCTCGACCTCTTGGACTCCTTCATCTTCTTCTACTATTTCTTCCACCTCTACTCATTAATTCACCACCATATTATTGTGTTTCAACATTCTTAGGACCAACATTAAGTTTAGATTGAAATGCAATCTCTCCTTTTGGAGCATCGATTTAATCTTTTCTCAAATGATTTCATATAACTCATCAATTCATCAACTTCCAACTTCTCTAAATCTTTTGTTTTTTCAATCACAGCCACATATGGATCGAGTTTTTCGGGCAAACTAATCAAATTTTCCATCATTTTTGCAATTGAAACCTTCTCGCCACATGATTTCATTTGATTTACATGTTCATTGAATCTATCAGAAAAATTCTTTAACGAGCATTCAGTATCTTTCATCTTCATATTTTCAAATTTCATTTCAAAATATTGGAGTTCAATGGATGTTACCTTCAAATCTCCTTGATACTCTTTTCTTAGGATCTCCCAAGCTTCATTGGCTTTCTTTTTCATCATTATTCTTGGAAAAACCGAATGAGTCATTGTTCTACGTAGCATTGAAAGAGTATTTGCATCTTTGTCTAGATTCTTTAAGTTCCTTCTTCTTGGTATCCAACAACTCTTCTTCATTTTTTAGGTTCTTCAAAGCCATTTTCTACCATATCCCATACACCTACTACAAGAAATGAAGTGTTCATCGTCACACACAAAAAAATCATAGTTTCGTCCATCAAATATTGGAACAAATGGTTATTGTAAGCTCCCACTTGAATCACTTGTACTTTAGATCTTCTTTTCTGCAAAAGCCCAGCTACCAAATGAAAAAATATGACCTGGATTCTCTTATACCAAATATGTTGGCATTAATTTCAGCTTTAAGGTCCCAAAATCTAATATAAAATGAAAACAACATGGCAAGGAAGACAGAAATGAGAGCACTAGGAACTTTCTCAAAGCTCTATTTTTTTATTTTTTATTTTCTCCTGCTACATAAGGTACTTTCAACAATATTTTAACGGAACTAGGCGTCACTTGGATCTTGATTTTTCATATATTGAGTTTCAGTCGCATTTTTTACATGCTGTAAATAGATATCAAGATGGATAAGACAATGAACTTCTTTAAGTGCTACAATCATAGAACCAATGCACGGAGATTGGTATCCATATATTTATTTGGGTTTCCTTTTTATGGTTAAATTTAAATTTTTGTTTTGGGGAACAAGTTGTTTTTATTCTTAATTAAAATTCAATTTTTATGGTTTTACCTCCTTTTTACCACAAGGATTTAATATGCTTACAATTCCTTGCATATGTTGTGGTTGAGCATAATTAAAATGTTAGTGATGGGTTTATTTTGTGCCTTCATATCGTGTGAACAGATGAATAAAAGTTGTTAGAAAGAAAATAACTTTAGGTCACAAAGACTTGTTGTGTCAATAGATATGACTTTACACGCCTTGAAGACAGCATCAAAATCTACATGACTAAAGCAAGCTTGTGATCCGAATTACATGATACCACTAAAAATCTTATATAATCAACATAAAACAATATGGACTTGCTCCCGTACCGTGTTTTTTAAAGCCAACTATGATGCTGGAGAGTTTTTTTTCCTTTTTCATTCTTTTAGATGTAGACATGTAAAGATCTAAACAATAGCTACATGACAGAAAAAATGTGCATTAAACTACAAATGACTCTTCAATGTTTATAGGAACTTCAAATGACAAATGCATTAAACTACAAATGACTCTTCCTTGTAATTCCTTCTAACTTATTGTTTGTAGGAACTTCAATTTTCTCAAGTTTATAATTACAAGAAGCTCTACTAGAGAGGGCATTCCTTCGAGATTGTACAAAGATAAGTAAAACTATATGGGTGGTCAGGTTGCGGTTGTTGAAGTAGTTGAGTAGTGACACTTTTGTTGTCAATCTACCATGTTTTTGGGTACAATTTTATCACATGTTTCTAGTTTATGTCTAACTAATGAAATGATATAATAGTAAACTAGATTGTGAGCTGCTACTAGTAT
>CAIGRQ010122613.1:0-18246 GCA_903798375.1 Fraxinus sp. D2006-0159 | reverse complement strand
ATCTATAATTTTTATCTGTGTTGAAGTAAACAGATAAATAAAGTGATTTGATTTTGAAATTTTAATTGAGAATGTTTAGAATTCTTTATAAGTTAAAAGGGTATTGTTGTCTTTTAAACACTACCACATTTATGTAATTGTATAACATTTTAAGAGTACTTTTGTCATTTCCTCCTATTTAGGCCATTGTAGTGAATCTCCATTTTTTTAGGTCAAAGTGCTTATTGGCAAGTTGGACTTGCCTAATTTTAAAAGTACCCCCCCATTCGTACATTAAACTTGATGTTCTATATATACGGATTTTTTAATGTTGAAAAACATTAACATTAACATCATATAAACATACTTACATCCAAATCAAACATCAAAATCTAGATTTCTTATAGTGTTCTTTAAGTTCTTATTTAAGTTCATATTACTTTATTTGAACTTGGATTCAAGATTTGTTTACTTTTACAAACTATTTGCTGGTGAAGTCTTCAAGCACTCATCCCGGTGGCAACAAATATCATTTGAGGATAATGATTCTATATCGTGTTCAAACCTTCCTTTTGGTAGATTTTTAGGTTGTTTTTTTTTTTTTGCCATGTTCTTCATCTTTGTACAACAGAAAGTGGAAAAGAGAAATAACCCAAAACCTTGAAGATAAGTACAAATTGGGACTGGTCTTATGTTTGCTATTGATATTCTTACTTTGCTACAATAGTAAAAAATTTGGAAAAAATAAAATAAAAAATCGAAGTCTTGCCAATTTTGAGATGAAAATTTGAATTAAATGTCTAACGATACAAAGTTGGATAGCACTTCAATTATCGAGTAGACACGAGATGCTCAATTTTTTAGTGCATACCAAGTGAAATTTCACGTCATACATGATTTTGTGCTTCAGATAGAATAGTTCCGATTTCTCGTTGTCCAAATTTCAAGCGCACTTTGACCAACTCTACCTGTTACTATCGCTGAGATGACTAATTGTACTAACAGACCATCGAATTGCTTGAGGACCACCCTCATAACAGCCTGGATAAGATTGATTGCACCTTTCCAGTGCTACAAGTTGATTTGAGCAGGTGGAATTTAATGAGACTTATTTCATTTTTAAGGTTTAGCAATGGTAGACCATTTTGTTGAGCTGGATATTATAACAATAATGGACTTTGCTACATGCATAGAAGAAATATAAAGATAGCATTACAAGTACATAGGTGGCAAGCATTCATTGGACCTTGTACAAAAAATAATTTTGTAGCAACTAATGCAGTGTTGCTATCTGTGCATCTGTAATGTTTTCGGTATATCATTAATTATGTACTTAATATAACAAGAATATACCACTTGTAAATAAAAAGCGTTCACTTTTTTCTTCTATGCGTGCCTCAAGTAGTCAACGTAGAGTTGAATGTCTATTTTTCTGCCTAGACGTGAGGCAGGGCGTACCTTTTAGAACACTATCATCAACTATGCAATGGCGGTTTTTTGGGTCTTAAATTGGGCATTAAGTAAAAAGGGAATGTATGCAATTTACTGAGAGTCCTAAGTCAAGTTGGTTTTGTTTTGAGTGCCTTGATTTCTAGTCTTTAATTGTGTTGATTCTAATTAAGAAGATGCAAGGGCTGCAAGATTAAAATCAATAGCTCTACACAGGATACATGATTACTCTATGACCATGTTGTTGCTTTTATACTAGTAGGGAGAGGAATGAGATATTTAGCAACATAGATTAAAATCAGATTTTTAGTAAATTTTAATTGAAATTGAAAAAATATGTAGTTGGAAATTTTTAGTAGATTTTGATAAATGTTGATAAAATTTGTGATTGAAAACTCATGAAATGTGTGGTTAAAATTAATTGTTGACTAAATTAAAATTTTTAATTGAATTTTAATCTAAATCAAAGAGTGACGAATTGTCGCATAAGCCTAAGAGGGTAATATAATGTTCTTTTGACTTAAAATTTTGGTCGAAAATTTTTTGCACTTACCAACCACGGATTTCAAGTTCTAGTACTTTCTACACATGTCATTTTTTGAGGGTATAATTCTCAGAAATACATGTTTCCCAAAATTACTATTATAATTCTCGTTTGATTCTATTTGCAATTTTTAATGAATTTAGCTCAAGACAATTGTCCTCCTACCAGGTGGCATGAAGTTATCTATCATTTTTCTCTTTAAATTGTGCTATTATGACTCGAAGCATCACCTCATATTGTACTATTGCTGAATAAAATCAATTATTTATATAGTCAGGTTTCTAAATTCTTTCGATTGAACCATCTCGTCTGAAAGTTAAGTCCATGTTTGATGGTCATTATTTGGCAAAAACAATGTTTTGAATGGTGATTTTTAGAAAAATATATGGTTAAAAGGTAGGCAAAAATTTTGAATTTATATGCAGAATATTTTATTGTTTGAATGTGCGGTTGAAAATAAGTACGTAGAAAAAAATAGTTCGAAAAGTATGGTTGTCAAGCAGGGGAGCTAAAGTTGTTACCTCTGATAATTATACCATGTTTAACTTTATGATCCTAAATATTATTTTCTAATTTATGGTGTCTAAAAATTTTTGGAGTTATATTTTTTTGAAAGAGTCTTAGCATTTAATGCAACCAAATTTGGAGGCTAGACTATCCACCAATCATCAATGTACCAGTTAATCTTGCATACTTGCAGAAATATATATATATATATTGACAACGACACAGTGACACACCACATATACCTAGCAGAAACACCATGGCTGGTTGTGAGGTTGAGGAACCACTCCTTTCCACCATATGTGATCAAGATGAACTAAAAAATGAAGAAAATTCTCAAACATCAATTTCTGGTGATGTTAATGGAGTTAAGGATATTGTTAAAGAATTCTACACTGAATCAAAGAAGCAATGGTCTCTTTCTGGTCCGATCATTTTCACCTCCTTCAGCCAGTACTGCATCATGGCCACCACTATGGTGGTTGTTGGCCATATCGGAACCATTCAACTGGCTGCAGTTTCTGTGGAGAATACTGTTATTGCTGATTTTTCTTATAGTGTATTGGTACGTTTTTTTCATTTTTCTTTCATTATTGTATTTATCATTACTGACAGCTCGTCATGTGTTGGGCATGACAATGGATTGAGCCAAGCTCAGCTCATTTGAGCACAACCCAAGCCCTGCCCAAAAGTGCCGCTCGGTTCGGCTCAACCCACGAGTTGCTCGTATTATTGTTACTATTTTTTGATGACGAGGGTGGTGATTGATTTATGTACCTGATTTTGACGCAGTTGGGCATGTCAAGTGCGCTAGAGACGTTTTGTGGGCAAGCATTTGGAGCAAATCAATTAGATGTACTTGGAATACAGATGCAAAGATCATTGCTGATACTCAACATCATGGCACTTGCAATGCTCTCTCTCTTCATATTTGCCACTCCAATCTTGAAACTTTTAGGGCAAACAGCCTCTATTTCAACATATGCAGGGAAATTCTCACTCTGGATGATTCCCCAGCAATTCGCCTATGCCATGATGATTCCGACAACAAAATTTTTACAGGCACAAAGCAGGGTCATGGCAATATCTGTCATTGCAGCAGCAGCGCTTGGTTTACACGTTTTCTTAACCTGGTTTTTTATGCTGAAACTCGGTTGGGGCCTGGCAGGCGCGGCCATGACAATAGATGTGGCGTGGTGGTTCATCGCAATTGCTCAACTCTTGTACATCATTGCCGGAAACTGTGGCGAAGCTTGGTCTGGATTTTCGTGGAAAACCTTTGAAAAATTGTGGGTATTTTTAAAGATATCTATTGCCTCAGCTGTGATGACCAGGTAAGCAAAAATGTTTAGCATTTACAGACTATGGCTTATTCACAATGAAGTTAGGACCTTGTTTAACATGATTTTTGCTTTTGCTTCCTATATAAAAGTTTTTATAGAACGCTATCTTAATTTTTATTCAAAAACTAATTTTTAAAAGCATTTCCGGAATAGTAAGTGTTTTTAAAGGAAACCTCGTTAGATCAACTTCCTTTAAAAGTTCTTCTAACTACTAGAAACACTTTCATAAAATTAGTCAAACAGATCCAAAAGTAGCTTTTGGGTCTCAAAAATTCCTTTTGACTTTTCAAAAGTCATGTCAAATGGGTCCTTAGAGTCGATCACATAAATCATTTTTGCCATTCTAGGTAAAATTAGAGTAAGTTACATGAAGTCCTTCCAAGAGTTCATTGCTACTGAGATATCTAGCCCTTGTTTCGTAGCGATTTTGATATAGATTTTAATTTAAGTTAAAGTTAACAATCAATTTTAACCACATATTTTATGGGATCCCCAACTTTTCAATCAAATATTTCATTAACTTTTATCAAACTCAACTAAAAATCTAATTTTAATCCCCACCAAATAGGGCCTATATCATTTTCAACAGTGACGAAGCCAGACATTTTTTATTGCGAGGTCAAAAATTAAAACGTAATTTAAAAAAAAAACATAACTTCAAAGAAAAAAAGTCGATAAACTATTACAGTTGTAGTCTACGTGTTTATATCCTTTGAAAATGTCGTATAATTGCATCATTATCAATATTGTGAAATATATCGTTCAAATAAAATTATTAAACAATCAAATCGAGCAAATTTCACTTCATCTATGAATGTCACCAATAGTTTTCCATAAATTGAACAAAAGTAATAATAAAATAAGGATTACTACTTAACTTCGTTAACCATAGGAAAAATTTCAAAACCTATTGCTTCAAACATTCTGCCAAAATAAAATTATAACGTCAAAATCTCATACCTTCAATCATGAATAATAACATTGAAAAGTAAAATGAGAGAAAATCAAATATAAAAATGTTTGAGCCATATTATTTTGGAAGAATGTATTCTCGAATAGTAAATTGATTGAGAATGTGTGGTTGAAAAATAAGGAACAGTTATTGATGTGATGAAAAATATTATTTTATTGAAAAATGTGTAGTTGAAAATGAGTAGAAGAATGAGAATAAAAATTTTAATGTGTACCAAATAGGGGCTAAAACTGTAAAATTGCATACCTAATTGAAGAATAGAGTAAATATTGGATATTGGAGAAGAAGTATTTATTTGGATTGAAGAATAGAGATTGAAATTCGAGATTGGAGGAGGGTTTATTTAAGTTGTGTATTCTAAACATGAGAGAAGAAAAGAGAGTTATAGTGAGGCAAGGGCAGAAGAGCTAGGGCAAGACTACTGAGTTTCTGATAAAGAAAATGTCAAAAAAATAAAATAAAATTGTGAGATCACTTGAACATACATGACCTCATGTGGGTTCGCCCATGCTTAGCAACTATATGTCATATTAGTTTGTTTCTATATCCTTCACTCTTTCAAAATCTGGCCACTCTTGCGAAGATCTCTTAAGGCTGATGCAAAACATTTTTCTACCACTAAAATTGTTATTTACTTAATTTATCTTCAATCGACCGCACATCCACTTGTTAGAGTATATTTTTGTTTCTCATATTTATTCATTATAGTATGATCACAAGTGCATCCTAACAGTTAACCAAATAACTACTTAGGAAGAGTCATAACAATCCCAGTTTGAATAAGTGATAAGTTTGTTTGTAACAACTTAATGTCATCAGGAATATCTTTGTAATCTTTTCTGTTTCACATTTGTAATCTTTTATGTTTGTAAAAATGCTATATATACCTAATGAAAATCATCTATCGGGTATCCAATTGGAACCAATTCATTCATAATTTTGACTTGATATCAGAGCCAAAATTTGGCTAACCCCGCTCTTTGATCCTAATGGTTTCAAAAGATTCTGCTGCGGTATTCTCATTTCCCAACGTTACTTCATTCGTATCTGTCAAATTGGATGGACCCAATTACCTCAATTGGACCACTCAATTCATCCCTATCCTTCGAAGTCATGATCTGTTAAGCATTGTGGCTGGCTCTGAGCTATGCCCAGTGCAATTTATCATTGATGATGAAGGCAGACCTACCTTTGTCATTACCATTGATTACTTGGTGCGGCAAAAAAAGGATCAATTCATACTGGCATGGATCAATGCCACTCTCACAGAGAAAGTCTTGTCCACAAGTTATGGACGAACTTCCTCTCGACAGGTCTGGAATACCTTGTCAAACAAGTTTGCCCCTCATTCTAGATCAAGAATATCACACCTCAACAGACAGCTCCAAACCTTGAACCAGTCCAATAAAACTTGCACTGATTATCTTCTTACTGCTAAAAATTGGTCTGACCAACTTGCAGCAGTTGGAAAACCTGTTGATGAAGAATACCCGATTTCCTATGTTGTGGGAGGTCTCAACTCTGTCTATCATCCCTTCATAACATCACTAAACTTTGCCACCCAAGATTCCTCCATATCTTTTGATGACTTCCAAACTGAATTGCTTAATTATGAGCAACTCCTTGACCTCCAGCAAAAATCTGTCCCACCAGACACCAATCACATTGCTTTCTTTAGTCAAAAGTCCAAACAGCATCATAACAACAGAAAGTTTAAGCCTTATTCATCCAACAAACATTGTGGACCCAACAGAACCATTTTGTCCTCACCTGTACAAACGACAGGTAAGCCTGCTCCTAATAACTCTCTATTTTCTAATTCTAAACAACCTTGTCAGATTTGTGGGAAGAATAACCACCAAGCACTCAATTGTTATCATCGAATGGATTTCTCAGATCAAGGGAGACACCCCTCCTGCACAGCTTGCTGTCATGGCTGCATATTCACATGTTCCATAGGAAAATGACCAAACTTGGTTCTTAGATAGTGGTGCTAACAACCATGTCACTTCTGCCTTAGAGAATTGACTGTTCAGCAGCAACCATATCAAGGACCTGCCGAAGTTACTGTTGGCAATAGTGGAGGTTTGCAAATTCAAAACATTGGTTCATCTTTTCTCAAAACCAAACAGAGTTCTTTATTGTTGCCCAATATATTACACTGTCCTAATGCCTCCTCTAATATCCTGTCCATTCAAAAATTATGTCAAGATAACCATTGTTATTTTGTTCTCATAGCTTCATCTTTTGTTGTAAAGGATATGCAGACCAACAAAGTGCTCTTCCAAGGTCCGAGTGAAGCAGGCCTTTATCCTATTCCCTTTCAGCAACTTCAATTTAATAAGATGAAGACTGCCTCATCATTCACTGCTTTGTTAGGGGTTACGGCCCATGTTCAAATTTGGCATTTGAGATTAGGACATCCATCAGAAGCCATCCTTCAGAAGCTCACCCATGACTCATTAATTTCTGTTTCTGGCATTCACAAACTCAACAATGTTTGTGAATTTTGTCAAATGGCAAAAAGCCATAAATTTTCCTTTTCCCAATTCTACCCATCAGTTCACTCACCTTTTAGAACTTATCCATTCTGATGTATGGACCTCTCTTGTAATGTCAACTAGTGGTTGTAAATATTATGTTATTTTTATTGATGGTTTCTCTCGATTCTCATGGTTGTTTCTTCTCAAACAGAAGTGTGATGTTGCTTTGTCCTTTATTAAATTCAAATGATTGGTTGAGAATCTCTTATCCTTTAAAATAAAACAATTACAAACCGATAATGGAGGAGAATACCTTTCCAATTCCTTTAAATCTTTTTTGGACAATAATGTCATTTTGCATAGATTAACTTGCCCATACACATCTGAGCAGAATGGCATATCCGAGAGGAAAAATAGACACCTCATCGAGACAGCTCTAAGTCTCCTAGTTCAATCTCACCTACCCTTTCAACATTGGGTTGATGCCTTCCTCACTGCAACATATCTTGTAAATCGAATGCCAGCTCTTGTCCTTGGTAATCAGTCTCCTTATTATTGCCTATTCAAAACTCAGCCAGACTACTCCCTACTGAAAACATTTGGGTGTGCCTGCTATCCACTCTTAAGACCTTATTCTTCCCATAAGCTAGCATACCGAAGCACAAAGTGCATTTTTCTTGGATATGCTACAAACCAAAAGGGTTATAGGTGCTTTGACATCACAGCTGGCAGGATTTACATCTCTCGCCATGTTGTGTTTGATGAAAACACTTTCCCTGCTACCTCCTTGCACCAGAGTTCATCTTATCCTCCATCTACACAACCTGCCGCTTCCCTACTATACTAGATATACCTACACCTGCTTCCACTCAACTCTTGGAGAACACTTTACTAGATTATGCTGCTCCTGCATCCACATGAATGCCTCATTACTCACTAGATTCTGTTAATTCTCTACTTCATTCATATACTGATCTCACATCTACAGATGTTAATACATCTGATTTGAATCCATCTTCTGATTTACCAACTACTGATTTACCCCTTTTTGCCCCACCTACAAACACTACCTTACCTGTTGTCACTACTTCCTCTAGGAACATAGTAACCCGATCCCAAACCAACTCTATTAAACCTAAACAGTTTCCTGACTACCAGTTATACTATTCCACCAATCATCCACTCAAAGCATTATCCACAATTCTTCATTCTGAGTCTCGAACCTACGTACAAGCCTCAAAGGACTCTAATTGGACAGCAGCCATGCAACTTGAATTTGATGCTTTCCTTGCCAACAAAACTTAGACCTTATGTCCTAGACCTCCTGATAAACATGTTATTCGAAATAAATGGGTTTTCAAACTCAAACAAAAGGCAGATGGCACTATTGAGAGGTACAAAACAAGACTAGTAGCTAAAGGTTTTGAACAAGAACATGGAGTTGACTTTTATGAGACATTCAGTCCTGTCATTAAGCCTGCCACAATTAGATTAATTCTTACCTTGACAGTTTATCATCACTGGGTGATACAACAACTTGACATATCTAATGCCTTCTTGCATAGCTATCTTGAGGAAGAAGTATACATAGAACAACCCAAAGGTTTTGAAAATACTTATTTCCTCACTCATGTGTGTCGGCTACACAAGTCCCTTTATGGCTTAAAACAAGCTCCAAGGGCTTGGTTCGAGCGCCTCTCTTAGAGTTTACTTGATCTTGGATTCTTTGGCTCCAGTGTTGACACTTATTTTTCTTACATCACTCAAATGTCACCATATTTATTCTCATCTATGTTGATGATATTTTGGTTGTCAGTAACTCCTCTAATGCAATGACAACACTTTTTGATCAACTTAGACGTGACTTTGCAGTGAAGGACTTGGGACCCCTCTCATATTTTCTGGCATCCAGGTTCACTACACATCAGATCAGCTTCATCTTCATCAAGGAAAATATATCCTTGACTTGTTTGAAGAAACTAAGATGATAGGTTCAAAACTAGTGTCAACACCATGCTTATCAGGAAGTAAAATGTCTAAACATGCTGGTGAGCCCCTCTTTGATCCTTCCATATACAGACACATAGTGGGAGCTTTACTGTATTGCACTTTAACTCGCTCAGACATTACCTATAGTGTCAATCAACCGTGTCAATTTCTCCATTGTTCCACTTCCATTCATCTCACAGCGGCCAAAAGAGTCCTTAGATATCTCAAAGGCACCATTGAACATGGTCTTCTCTATACTAAAGGATCTCTAGTGCTTCATGGGTTCTGCGATTCAGATTGGGCTGGCTGCCCTGATAATCACAAATCTACAACTGGTTATTGCATCTTCTTAGGTCCATGTCTAATTTCTTGGATGGTAGAGAAACAACCAGTCATAGCACGATCAAGTACCAAAGCAGAGTACAGATCAATGGCTCTAACTGTGACTGGATTATATTGGGTACGCATGTTATTCAAAGAGCTTGATCTCCTACTTCACTCCCCTCCTTGTCTATGGGTTGATAACCTTGGTGCACTCTCCTTATCTTCCAATCTAGTGTTTCATGCTCGTACGAAATACATAGCATGAAACACATAGAAATGGACTATCATTTTATTAAGGAGAAAGTTTTCAACAGAGATATTCTTGCTCGGTACATTTCTACTCATTCACAACCTTCGGACATGTTTACTAAATAGCTATCATCATCCAGATTTTGTTATCTTCGTGACAAGCTAATGATTCAGCCTCTAACCATTAGCTTGAGGGGGCCAGTTAACCAGATAACAACTCAGGAAGAGTCATAACAATCCCAGTTTGAATAAGTGGTAAGTTTCTTTGTAACAACTCAATGTCATCAGGAATATCTTTGTTATCTTTTCTATTTCACATTTGTAATCTTTTCTGTTTGTAAAATTGCTATATATACTTAATGAAAATTATCTATCGGGTATCCAATTGGAACCAATTCATTCATAATTTTGACTCTAACTGCTTCATTTTCGCTACTTTCCATCTTATGGACATCTCGTCCTTTATACACATAGAGCTAGTATGTCTATCAAGTTAATCTTCATATCATATGTATCTCCTATAATACTTCTTATTATACACCCATTATGTTAGAAAATACGGATTGTGGGTCACCCATATGGGTGACCCGACCCACAATATATTAAAGTGGTTTGAATATTATTCAAACCCATAACTTTCCCTAAACCCCATCAACTTCCGTAATCTTCTATAACTCTCGTCGCTTGATTTTGCAATTAAGCGTGAGAAAAGATGGCAAGAAAATGATGTAAAATTCATATGTAAAAATGCACTAAAATTACTATTTTGACATGAGAACTCACAACATTAGGCACTTCGATTGTGAATAATAATCAACTTCCATTGTGATCGGGATTGGGAACATTGAATTGGTAAAATGTGGAGAATTTGAGACATAAATAGCAAGGTGATCACAAAAATTTTGGAATTCATCATTTCAAGTAAGAATTTTCGAACTGAATTTATGTTCAAGCAAGATGTGATTTCTTTCATTGGTATTAAAACTTTAAAGGTTGTTTTTCTTGCAAAATATCTTGCTGACATGATGAAAAATACACGCATGGTATTTTTGTTGAAGGTTGAAGCATCATTAATGGCATGTCATCAAATATACAACATAAATTACGAAATTTTTACAGCATATTTCCTATATGATTTAGATTATATCTGCGAATTTTCGAAATTTTTTGTTTTATATTTTTGAAGAGAAATGGAAGCCTAGTTAACTTGGAGAAACTTTAAAAATTTACTACATTTTATTTGTTGACTTTCGTGTAGTAATATTATTGTGGTTAGAAAGATATTTAAATGAGTTTTCCAACCATATAAAGAACTCAAATTGTAGATTTAAAACGAAAAAGATACGAAGTTTTGATCGAAATTCGAAAATTTAAGAAAAAATGAAGAAGATGAAGAACATATTTTTCTACCCTTTCTCTTTGTTCAATTCGTTTGTGTCCAAACACGGTGTTAAGTATAGAATTTTTAAAGTTTAACCCCACAAATGAACTTAGAGTGTTGAAATTAATGGAACATACAAAACAAAATAATGGGACCAAGAAGGCGACGCGTACAGTGGACGCGCCGCTCGCTATCGCTGACGTCCACAATTGAAAAAATGAATATCCCCAGTGTGAGGGTTTTTTCGCAATTTAAAAAAAATAAAAATTGATCCCTACATTATTCTGAATTTATTGATATAAAAATTTTATTTTCATATTGTTAAAGTAATTTTTTTATGTATTTAAATTTAAAATATATATTTCAAATGCAAAAGAATTTTTTTTTATTTAAAAAAATTGAAAATTTTATATTATATCCTAAATATTTATTTAGGGATACAATTACCTAGTGGGATGTAATTATTATTTTTTAAATGCTCCCAATTTTTTGACCCATCCGTTGGTAAATAATTTTTGAAAATTGTTTTTAAGTTCGAAAATTAAGATTTTAGGGTCGAGATTTTTCTGATTTTAAATAATATTACATTCTCCATTCTTGAGTAGTGTTGGTCTTAATGTGGGTTGTACAATCCATTACAACATATTCTCATATATTCTTGTTTAGTCCAATGTAGCTAGATTGATTCACATTTTTAGCATTCTAAAATAGAATCCTAAAAGTCTATGGGTATAAAATATATTGAAAAGTTACATGCTTATTGAGATGGATTTGGGGCATAATCTAATAATACAGGTGAATGTTTTTGGGAATTTTTTTTATGATAAGTAGAATATGAGAATTCTGATGTTACTTTCCATTTGTTAGAATTGAAATGCAACATAGATTAAAGTGAGGTTGTGAATCTGTATAATATAACTTAAATGATATGAGTTTAATTCTTCGATTATAACTAAAATTAATTTTGAAAAATAATTAATTTATGATATCATGATACATGTCATGATCGAATAAATTTTCATATTTATATTCTTATTGTGCATTATGAAATTACATTATTGAGTTACATGATATCTACTAATTCATGAATTATTATAAATGATAATGTCACTAGAGTTAGTGAGATTCTTACTTAAATCCGTTAATTGTTAGTTGAGTGATTAGGTGATTAGAAGATTTAGAGAAAATCTCACATAGAACTATTTGATCTACCAACCGAGTGGGAGTTCTAAAGTTGGAAGAGTTAATGTAATTCTCGCTTAGAACTTATGGATTTTACATTATGATTAAGTTTATGATAGTGAAACAATAGAATTGTGGATGATGGTTAGGAACATAATGGACTTTCAACTTTGTGCCAAATGTTAAAATATCATATACATTAATTTGCATTAATGCAAGATGGTATATATGCATAAATGGGCATTGATTAAGAATATCTATCTCTAAAATGTGATAGATCATGACATCAAAAATCTATAGTTGTTAATATTTGTAAAGGTGACACGCTAAATGATAACATTTGGTACAATAAAATTTTGGTTAACTGGAAGAACATGATGCTTTAGAAAATATCAACCATGCAATAAAAGACCTTATGTGGATCATACTGCTCTAGAAAATAAAGATTAAGAACTTTGTAAAGTACCGAAAAAGATAAATTCTAGTAGTTGATTTTTTTTTTATTTGATAAGTTATGTTATAGACGATCTTATTCTCGAAGATGACTGAACTGATGTGGTTAACTTAGTGCTGAAAGTTTTAGTTGGTCACATTTTTTTTTCCCAGATGAGTAGTATGTTAAACTAGTCTCTTCTCAATAATTAGAAACTTTTAAGGTCAATGTGATTTACAAATTAAAGTATCAATTTTATTTATTGATACTACCCGCTGTGTTGAGTTAAAGACATGCAACTTGATGTTTCTAAGTCTTGAGAACATGCTTGTGTAGCGATGTTCTAGTTTGTATAAGACTTCAGGTCTTGAATATTAAATGAGTTAGAACAAATGTAGGATAGATAAGGAGACAAGAAAATGGACCAAAAAGAACATATCAATTAGTAAGAACATGAAATTGGTTTTGGTAGAGGATTAATGTTATAAATGTTCGAGTGCTTCAACTATACGATTTTAAATCACTTAACTTAAAAGTGTTTAAGCCAAAGGATATTAGACTTGAATATATTGATCTTAGTGTTGTTTAAGTGTCAAACACTGTATATTGGATGTTATCTTGTGTGGATAGTTGATTCAAGAGTTAGAAACCCACTTGATATGAAATCAAGATGTGTCTTTAGTATATTGTCAAATCTTTCACTTGGTACAAAATAAATATATACCAATAATGAAGATGAAGTAGAGATTTATATGACTAGTACAAGCAACTTATTGTTGCAAGGTGGAGAAAATTACCTCTTGTTTGATATTACGATAGTATCAAAGGCTTCACTAAACTTGATCTTAGTTATTGTTTATCTATGAGTCAACTCTAACTTAAGAATTTTTATGTGGTAGTTGTATATGTTCTCACAATAAAGATGTTATTGTGGTTCTGGATATTTGTGTAATGATTGAGGTTTTGAGATGTGTAAATCATACAAAGCTATAAGAGCTAAACATCCATATTGCTAGTCCACCTGAATTTCTTTACGGGGTGTGATTAAGAGAAATAGAGATTGAACCTCAAATTTTCATTACATTTATAGAAGGATTCACGCATCTCAATTAAATTGAAGATATTTTATTCATTTAGAATTTACCGAAGTAGAGTAGAAATCATATTATAGAAGTGACGTTTTGAGAACTATTTGAAAGCATGAATCTATATTATGAGAGTTCAATGGTCTATGTAATGAAAAAGAAACTCTTATTAGATTGATTATCCATTGTTCACCAAAAACTATATGGTCTATTGGGTAGACTGAATGGAGTATTGTTGGATGTAACGAGGCTTGAGATAGTATAATTCAATTTACATATTTATTTTTGTGAAGAGTATTGGTTAACTGCAATTTGTCACTTACCGAAGTTCTCTCAATATTAGTACATTTAGAATTGTATAAGCTTTGGACATGTAGATAACCAAATACGGCTTATCCTAGACTCATGATCAATTATGTAATTTCTTGAGTTTTTCAAGTGAGTTTGGAAACACGAGTTTGTTAAGAACGAGATGTATTTCTATAAGATACACATAACAGTCCAGATGGTACTTATTTTTAGGATAAAGATACTTTGTGACCCTGGCCAAGTTACACGGTTGTTACTTTTAAGTAAGATTTTGGATGAATTTTGAGTCACGAGATGTGATGTTTGAGATTTTTCTTAGTAAGGGAGAAAAGTTTGAAGAATATTTGTAAAATTTATATTATGTGCTTGGTGAATCCGTTAATGTACATAGGAGATATTTTAAGATTTCGATTTAAATGGGAGTAATTTGTTTTCGAGTGGGAGCAATCTAATTTCAATTATTCTTATTTCAATGATTCTTGGTTCAGAAAACCCTTGTATGAGTACTTTTAAGGAAAATTTGAGGAAAATGATGAAAATATATATGGAGTTTGGAATCCCAACCTAATCTGGGAATTAATGGAAGCTCTAGTTGAACATTATGTTTATTGAAAACATTCAGATTCGTGAAAACTAAGTAAAAGACTAATGAGTTTATGATAGATAAATCTTAGTATTTTGAAAAAAAATGTTATACTCAATATGAGTGTATTGAGTTAGATAAATTTTTTACATGATAATAAGATTCACTTTTATACGTCGATGCTAGTCATGATAGTGTGTTTAAATTTAGAGTTACATCAAATAGACCTAAAGATTGTATTTTTGTTCTCAATTGAGAATTGATTGTAGAGATCCACATGAATCGGCTTGTAGATTTCATGTTAAAGGCTTTTCTAGTATTGTGGAAACTTTTATATTTACATCATGACCTGATACAGTCATCTTAATAGTAGTACTTGAGTTTTAATAGGGTTTACAACTCGTAATAAATTTCATCATATGCAGATGAAGATCACTATATTTATGTAAAGGTCTGATTGTAGGTTGAATTTTTTTAAATTTTGATGTTGATGATATTGTATTGGCTACGCATGAGAAGGAGTGTATTGAAATCATTTTGAAATAATTGTCTTCAATCTTTGAGACGAAAGACGTAAGTTTAGCAAATTGTATATCTTGTTTAAAAGATAATTCTAGTCTTCTTGCACTGTCACAAAAGTTGTACATTATAAAGATTCTAGAATATTTTTAACTATAGAATTGCTATTCTATTGATACTCTTATATTGGAAAGTGGCCATATAAGTCTTCATATATGTCCAAGGACTCCATAAGTGTACAAAGAAATAAAAAAAAATCATATCTAGTACGATTAGAGTTAGAAGTATGCTATGATATTTACTTGTCCTAAAAGATTTCATGCCATTGATCTAGTTAGTAGGTATCAATGTGATCCTTAGAAAGAGTATTTTAATACCTAAAGGGTGTTGCGTTAGTTATTCTATTTGTTGTCGATGGAATAAGTTACTGGAAGGGATATGCAAGTATTGACTAAGGATGATAGTTAGTCGAGCACAAATAGTTATTANGATACTTGAAGAGTGTTGCTGTCAGTTATTCTATTTGTTGTCGAATGAATAACTTGTGATTGAAATATATATCCAAATATCGACTAAGGATGAGAGATAGTCGAGCACAAATAGTTATTAGACTTGTGCACTTTTGCTTTATAGAGTAGCAAGAAGTATATCTTGTAGTGTATATCTTGACAGTTGAAGAAATTATTGTGTATAGATGTATTGAGTATCTAATGATACTGGTTTAGGAAATGAGATCTATGATAGTAATACAACAATCTCTTGTGTTGAGAATCTCAAATATTATGACGGAACCAAGCATTTGATGGTATTTTTATGGAAGATATTAACAAAGAAAATTACGAGATAATGATTTCCATGCACGTATAAAGTATGTCTAGTAGGTTAAGATTGACTTAATCATACGAGCAATTGCTTCAGGTAATTTCGAGATATACTGAGATGAGACAAAGTGATTTTGTTATGTACATGATTCGATCACCTTGGTGAAATTTCAAGAGGAAATTGATTTTTGCTATCCGTTAAACCTATTTAATAACCAGATCGAGGAATACCTGAACTAGAATTTGTACGATGTTATTTAAATTTTTATTAAAAAAATGACATATGCCCTAAGAGATAGGGAAAACACTATAACACGTATTTCATACCACGTGTGCTTTTACGACCAAAATTGGTGCCAGTGAGTGAATGGATTCTTGCTTCCTCATTGTGTAAGACCTTGAGGTTTATATAACATCATATATACTCTTATAACTTTTGATTGTTTCTCGAGATTTTATTTTGGTGTTGCTACTTTAGCATGTTAGCAACAACTATGATTAATTCGGTTTGATGCGGTGTGTCTAGGAAAGCAGCTAATTGGAAGTTGAAGGATTAGTATATGAAAGGAAAACTATTTTGAAAAATATTTATATTCACCGATCAGACAATTGTGTTATCATTTGGTAAATGAGTTTGAGGTATAACGAGATGTGATATTCCTCTAATAGAGCTACTATATATCTATGATAGGTTTATAGTATTGTGATCTCTAATATTATTCGTTGGTCGTACAATTTATTTGTTGTATGAATTTTGTAAGATAAATCTTGAGATGATCTAACATGTGATAATTATTGTCATTTGTGATTCGGCTCATACCCATCATGTTAGAAAATAAAGGTTCGCCCATGTGAGGTGATCCGACCTGCAAGATATTAAAGTGGATTGGAAGGAGTGGTTTGAATAGAATTCAAACTCATAACTTCCCTGAACCCTCGTCAACTTCCATAATTTTCTATAACTCCCAGTACTTTGTGTTGCAATTAAGTGAAGGAAAAGATGGCAAGAAAATTGCGTAAATGCATCAAAATTGGAGAGGCCCTAAAATTACCATTTGACATGAAAACTCACAATTAAAGCTGTAAATGATCGGATATGCCCGATCCGAAAAGAATAATTCATGGATCCAATCCAATACGATAATTCAACGAATATTTGATTATTAAATTCATATTCGATTTACTATATTATCAATCCGAAATTGAAGAAATTAAGAAGATAAAACTAATGTTGAAATTAACTTATTATTTAGGCCCATATTTTAAAGGGATAATTGCAGCAAAGGTCCCAGACCTTTTAAATTTTTGCGCACTTTATCCTAACCTTTGATTTGTGCCAACGAAAGTCCCAAACCTTTCAAAAATATGCACCGGAGATCCATTTGGACGGATTCCGTCTAGTTGACCGTTAGTCAACCTGAAAAGTCAAAATTTGCCCAATGTTGACACAATTAGAAAGGGCAAAATGGTGACTATACAATTACTCCTATTAAACAAGTTTAAAAAATAAATTAAAAAACTCCAAAAACAAAAAATAAATACCTTTCTCCCCCACCCTTCTCCTTCAACCACGCCGGCAACAGCAAGTAGCCACCACCCACGCCACCTGCCATCGCCGACCACCACCACCTGCCGACGCCACCCTTCCTCCCAAACATTACCATCTTCCAAATCCTTGACTACTTCCCACACACAACTATTACACTTAAAACCAGAACCAAAACTTACCATCCAAATCTAAACCATGATTCAGGAACTAACAATTTCACTAATTCAAATGAATCCTCTGGCCAAACACAAGCTCCAACACACTTCTGTAGCTTATCCAACAGCAGCGATGCAACATCCTCCATAGAAACAGAACCCCTTAGAAAATGGGCACTTGCTACATGACCAGATTTTAGATGGAGTGTCGAATAAGGATTGAGAAAAAGTGGAAACAGTGGTAAAATATTTGGACCCACATAGATGGGCAAAAATATGAAGAATAGTCAGCAACACTGAGTCAAATTTCACCATCATTTCTCCAAATCTGGTCCATCAAATAGCTAAATCCTCACACACAAGTTGAAATGGAGACAAAGAACAATAAACAG
>CAIGRQ010122568.1:0-12561 GCA_903798375.1 Fraxinus sp. D2006-0159 | reverse complement strand
GGGTGTGTTACAGCCCATTTTAGTTAATTTTAAAATCATTATGATTTTTGGGAATATAAGGTAATTCTGCAAAGTAGTACTTGGATTCATTGAAAGAGGTGAAATATTTTGTGTTTTGTTGGAGAAATTAATTTTTTAGTTATTGTTGAAGAAGTTAGTTCATTCATTGAATGGAATTCGAGTCAAGTTGGAGATTGTTGAAATTTGAGTGTGACACAAATTCATTTGTTGAAGTGTTTGAATTAATTAAAGAGTTTTAATTGAAGTGTACATAAAAAAAAATTCAGTCTGAAAGATTATTGGAGTCTTATGTCAAGTTGAAGTTCTATTTTGAAAACCCATTGGGAGTTGGAAATTGGTATTGGACTTGAAGATGTTGAAATTATAAACCGTGAAGAAAAGTCCTCACATTTTCGCTAGCCTATCGCTAGCTAGACGCTCGAGCAACACATGCAGGTTTTCTCCCGAGACTTGGTCGCTTGCTTATCGCTCGCTTGGCGCTCGAGCGACGGACCTGTCAATAGAGCGACCGTGTTATTCGGCCCAAGCCCATTTTCGCGTTTTAAAACGTTTTTGACATTCTACTTCAACTACAACTCATCTATTAGGGTTTTTAACGTTGCCCTACATAGGAACCTATAAATATGGACTCTTCTATACAATTTTAAGTGTGAGAAAATAGATTACTAGAATTATAGGATCTATTGTAATTTTCTCTCTTCTCCATTATTTTTGAGTGAATAAAATCTCTTAATTCCTTTGTCATATTCTTGTCTTTGTTATTCTTTGCTCGATCATATACTTCATTATTATTTGTCATATAACTTTAACATCTCGATCCAGTGGTTTGGTTCAAACAAGTGATATTAGATCAATTCTGGCATCGACTTTGTTTTAAACCTTGTTTCTATTGTCAAATCCCAATTCCCAACTCAGATATTTTTCCTGTATAAATGTCAAAATAATGGTAATTACATGAGTAATAGTACCTACAAGACAAACCTTGACAAACTCCACTCATTTGTCTCGCCTAATATCAACACCAATAATAGATTCTACAACACCTCCATTGGATAAAATCCAGATAGAGTCAATCTCATTGTACTCTGTAGAGTAGATTTTCAGCCTTTTCAGTGTCGTGATTAGAAATCTTAAAGAGGTGTCCATATCAAAAATAGGCAATTTTATGGCACGAATTTTGTATGGTACGATACTCTAACGAATCAATCTTCGGAACTCTTGCATATTCCCCAAACCAAGCAAGTAAAAGTTCACAAATGTCTCGAATCATGACATTTTCTACCAAGAGTTGAACATGTTGTTAGATAGTCTTCGCAACCATGCCGCTAATAATAGCTCTCCCAAGAAGTTTGCTGCTGACACTCGGGATGTGGATGACCCGAAATATCTGAAAATTTATGTATTTGAACAGTGCATACCTGATATAACCTCATGGAATGTAGTGATTGCTTAACAAAATCTTTGTATGAAATTTCCCACCAATGAAGGAGTTGCCACGGTACGGGGTGACTAGATGGGTTAAAGGGAGTGTTACTTTAGCTCCTTGAGAAAATTCGAACCTGTAGCGTAAGTATGGTTCTGATAGATACTGAAATGGTTAATGTACATGAAGAAGGTTTTACCTCTAAACAAGGGAGAGACGTCAACATAGTGGATACCCCTGAAGAAGGGGTCATCGAGGTAGATCTAGGCCCCAGAGTTATGGAATAAAACTCACAGGCGACCCAGTAGAAGAGCAGGAACCTTTTTCTATAAGCTGGAACGACCCCACGAGGTCAGTGCAGATAGGGAAGAAACTCAAACTAGAAGTAAAGGCTAAGCTTAAAGGTTTCCTTATTGACAACTTGGACGTGTTTGCTTGGAAACACGAAGATATGGTGGGCATTGATCCTAGAATCAGTTGTCATCCGCTCAACGTAGACCAAAAATTCACCCTTCATAGGCAAAAGAGGAGAGCCCTGAATTTGGAACGGTATGCAGGAGGTTCAGAAACTCGTATCCAATGGGTTCATCAGAGAGGCTGTATACCCAAAGTGGATATCAAACCCCGTCTCGATAAAGAAATCCAACGGCATATGTGTTCCCTTACGATTTCCTCAAGGAAGCTAAGGACTTATTTTCAAGCCTACAACATATGAGTTCTAACGAGCCTCTCCCTTAAACAAGTGCTCCAAAAGCCAGATACATCGGGGAAGCTAATGAAATGGGCTGTGGAGCTAAGCGAATTTGACATCTCATACCAGCCCATACTTCAATAAAAGGACAAATAGTGGCGAATTTCATGGCCGAATTTACAGAGGTAATAGATATTAATGTTATGATGGAGCCCGTAGACCTAACAACCTAGAAGCTATTTGTAGATGGGTCCACTGGGAAAATTGGGTTAGGAGCCGGAGTGTTGCTAGAGAGCCCTGAGGGTCACAAGTTTAATTGCCCAGTGAGGTTCGGTTTCAAAACCTCCAACAACGCTGCTGAGTACGATGCACTTCTAGTGGCCCTTAGGTTAGCCAGAGAAACACAAGTCAAAAGCTTGGTAGATCGAAATGACTCCCAACTAATCATGAGCCAGGGCAACGGCAATTTCACAGCTAAGGATAGGGGCAGGTGACATACCTAAAGAGGTTTTTGGAGCTGATCCCATGTTTTGAAAAGTTCGAGCTAACTCAGATCCCAAGAGCAGAAAATATGTACGTAGACGCCTTGTCAAAGTTAGCAAGCAGCAAAGACTCGGAGCTGCTTAAATTTGTACATGTCAGTACCTCTCAAGACCCTCCACAACCAAAGTCGACAAAGTGATGTAGGTTGGAGAAACTCCACAATAGATGTGACCAATCATAGCCTTCCTCAAAGACCATATCCTACGAGAGGTCAAAAAAGAGGCTTGTAAGCTCAGGTGTAGGGTCGCCCACTATGTACTCCAAGACGAGGTCCTCTATAAAAGGGTGCTTTCATCTCCTTTCCTATGATGCACTGGAGGAGAAGAGGCAGATTATGTATTGTACGAAATCCACGAAGGGATCTGTGATAACCATACGGGGTCCCAGCGTTGGCCCACAAAGTACTAAGCCAAGGGTACTATTGGCAGACCTTAAAGAATGATGCTATACACTTTATGAGGCGGTGTGATAAGTGCCAGCTCTTCTTCTTCGTTCAAAAGAAACCATCCCAGGAACTAACCGTGGTATCTTGCCCATGGCCTTTTGCCAAGTGGGGGTCGATCTGATAGGACCCATGCCAAAGGGAAATGGAGGTGCAAACTATTCAGTTATCACCATTGATTATTTTACCAAGTGGGTCGAAGTTGAACCATTGGCTAAAATCACTGAGGTACACACCTCTAAATTCATATGGAAAAATATCATATGCCGGTTCGAAATTTCCCACTCGATAGTAACAGATAATGGGCGACAGTTCGACAACAAGAAACTCCAGGACCTTTGCGACAAATTAGGCATAAAAAAACACCTCTCCTCTCCTCACCATTCCCAAGCAAATGGCCAAGTCGAGGTAGTTAATAAAGCTATAAAGCATCTCCTGAAGAAAAAAGGAGCATGGGTAGATGAGCTCCCCCATGTGTTGTGGACAATACTTACTACCAGCCAAATTGTAATAGGGGAGACCCCTTTTTCCATGACTAATGGGGCTGAAGAAATGAGCCCAGTTGATGTGGGTCTCCCATCGCCCCGCCACCTACAGTTTAACGAGATCTCCAATGATGAGATAAGGCGACGTGAGCTCGACTTCGTTGAAGAAATGAGAGAAACCTCACAGATCAAACTGGCCGCCTACCAAAAAAAGATGACACGGTACTACAACATCAAAGTCAAGCGTAAATCATTCACGAGAGACGACCTAGTGCTTAGGAGGGTGTTTTTGTCTTCTAAGGAGCCTCGTGTGGGTACGTTAGGGCCAAATTAGGAAGGCCCTTACCACATTTTAGGCGAGGTCAGGCCAGGAACTGTTTTGATTAAAAATCTAGATGGGAAGGTACAGCTCCATCCCTGGAATGTCGAGCATCTTCGAATGTATTACCAGTAAGACTCCATTCAATACTTGTACCGCTTATGATTAATATGTATGCCCTTTTGCTTTTATGACAAGCTCATAAGCTACGTTAAGTATGACAAGCTCATACCCTCTTTCAACGGTTAAAATATGGCGAGCCCATATCTCCATCAATTTATTAACTATGACAAGCTCACAAGTTACGTTAAGTATGACAAGCTCATACCCTCCTTCAGCAGTTAAAATATGGCGAGCCCATGCAATAAATCCATCATAAATAAAACTCGGATACAATGAACCTATGAAACTAGTCGGTGTATACAACTCTATTATCTATTAACTGGTTATGGCAAGCCCGTATTGGTTTGTTATTCATGAACCCCGAGGGGATTAAAATGCCTATCAGCTCATGGCAAGTCCATAAGGCAAGTTTTATTATGGCGAGCCCATTAATCATTAATTTGATGATTGGCGATGACGAGCTCACGTGATCTAATTATATATTCAAGAAAAGCCAGCCTATTAATGGCTAGGTGATTGATTGAACAAATTTAATTATGGCGAGTCCATGATGAATTACTGGATATAACCGACGAGCTCGTATACTTCCATTATCAAAAGCTGGTTATGGCGAGCCTATATCATGAATTTATCATTTAACTATGACGAGCTCATACGTTAAATGTGGTGAGCCCTTATAGCTAAGTTAACTGCACAAGGTGGAAAATGCGTAATAATATGACCCCTGGATAAGACCGCGATTGTGGCAAACCTATTAACGTCGATGACAAGCCCGAGTTTTAATTATAAACTCGGATGATGAACCCATTAATGAATTTATGGCGAGCCCATCAATCAATTTATTAATGGCGAAGTTCGTTATTAGCATACAGTTATGGCGAGACCATAAGTCAGCTCATGAAAAGTTCATTTATTACTATTATTTACAAAGTTATGGCAAGGTCTATTATGGAGAGCCCTTATTATATGGTAAGACCATGGATTAGTCACTATTAAAAAATGATCGGCACATTGATATTATTTACCGATTATTATTACAAGCTCACAATGCTAACAACGGTTTGCTCAAAATACACTGACGAGAATCATTAAGGTAAATACATTGTGAATAAAATATAGTCAATAGCCATTACAGGGGAACCTAATCTACGCATACAACATCTTCCTTCGAAGGTTCCTCCGAAGCTACCACCACCTCCACTCTTCATCTCCATCATTGGTAGGAGTCGAGAGCTTCTCTGCTTAGAACTTGCCTTTCAAAGAAGACAAATCTAGCTTGGGATGTAGCTTGGCCAATCTATCAAAAATCTCCTTCTAAGCAACCCTCCTCCAATGTATCTCGAGCCCTTCACACTTAGCAATTTCGTGAAAGTATGCAAGATAATCATTCATTACAGCCTCTCCAAACCTTTTTAGTTGGTCACCCAGGCTAGAGATTTCAATAACAAGTTCGCTAACACGAACCTTCAGCTTCTCTTTCTCCTTGTTAGTAGCCTCCAAGGCTGACGAAGCGATTCTTTGAAGATTATCAAAATTCTCAACTCGCTTCATTAAAGCATTTACCTCAGCTTTGCAAAGGCGGGTTTCCTTCTTTAGCTCATCATTTTTGTTGGAAAGCACTACAACCCTCAACTCAGCCTCGGCTTGCTTCAGCTTGGATATTTCGATGGCCTTATTGGTAGAAGAGACCTCAACCTTGGCCTTGCTTATGGCAACCTCTGCATCCTGGGCTCGTTGGAGGTAGTCTTTGTTAAGGCCTTATAGACGTCTAGCCTCCATTTGAGCATTGATGAAGAAACCCTGAGAATTAGCCTTCAGGGTGAGCCCAACCTCCACCATGTTGACTGCGTTACATGTCTCAGCATACGAAGCATATTTATCCATCCAGTACTTATGCTAAATCCTCGCAGCCTCCTGGACCTCAACAGAAAGTATCTCCATGACGGTGGAGGCGATTTCATCTGACTTTTCACCCAAGAAATCTTGAGCTTTTCCTTCAGAAGGGACACTTCTCGTCTCTCTCCCTTTTTCTTTCTCACCAAGCTAGCTCCCTCTTCAACTCCCTCTTTTGCTTCTACAACTTTGATAGAGGAAATGGGCTCTACGTGAATAGGTCGCCCAGGTGACTTTCCAAAGGTAGTTTGACGCTTGGGAGGAGGGTCAAGACAAATGTTCCTTGATATCACCAGCTTCCTCTTAGAGGGCCATTCCAGCGAGGCTTTCGCCTCTTTCTCTTTTCCCTTCTTCACATTCTTTTCAGGAGAAGTCGGTGGGTTCATCTTGGAGAGACATGCCAGCTCGTCCAATTGGTGTTTATATGACGAGGACCCAGAACTCATAGGCCTTTTTCTCTTAGCCTCTCCAAGGCTCCTTAGCTGAAGCAGATTGGGCTTCACATATTCCTTCTTATTGTGTTGACCTGCGAATGAATGGAGACTTAGAAAAAGCATACCAAGAACAAACGACAAATAAAACACCAGACCACCTTGTCTTACCCTTTGTAGCCATTAATTGGTGAGTAACGAAGATGTTCCATTTGCTGATGACGTTCTTGAAGTACCTCTTTTCTAAAGGAAGCTCGTATATGGCTCGGATTACAGCCCACTCAGAAGGTTCAAGCTCGAACCGATTGACTACATCTGCACAAAGCTTACATTACGTGAGAGCAAGGGATAAATGAATAAAATAAAACATTATAAAAGGGGAGTTCGACTCACTATACTCATGGTACTGGGTCGGTGCGGTAATCTCTGGGACCACATCCCCTTTAATTGTCTGCTAGCGACCCTTAACCCAGAACCGGGATGACTTTCAATTCTTAATAGAAGTAGGGGTCTCCCAAATGAAAAGAGAATGTAGACCCCATGGGTTCATACAATACCACCCCTTATAATATCTCTTTCCATTAGAGGCCCGGGGTTGAAAAAAGGTCTGAAAAACATGTGGAGGCATATCCTCGTCAAGAGTGACCTCTTTCCGAAGAAGGAAAGCCCCTGCCAATTGGCTCCATATGTTTGGTACTAATTGGGTGGGACCTAAGTTGTATTGCCTAAGTATGAACCTAAAGAAAGGGTATAATGGCAGCTACATCCCCCCACTCAGGATCGTCTCGCTCACCGCCACGCAACCCTCTCTAGGAAAATAGGCTCTTTCTTAACGAGTCGGCACCAACATCTTGATGTTATCTGGGATCCTAAATTTTTCCCTAAAACCTTTGAGTTCACTCTCCTTAATACATGTTGGCCATAAAGAGGCCCCCCACCTAACATTATAGTTAATATGGCCCTCTGGCATCATCCATACACTATGAGGACCCCCCATTGCCTATATGATTCGCTCAGTAGGGATTACTGGAAGAATACTTGTCTCAACATATATCAAAGCCATGTTTAACCCGGACGACCCTTTTGCCACATTCTTTTTGGAAGCAGATGCCATTTAAATTAAGAAATGAAAGAAACACCTCGATAGAAGCAGGTACTTACATAAAAGCTCTCAAGATCTGGAACGCCTAGGAACAAGAGAAAACAGAATCGCATGCCAGAAATGGAAAATGTTAAGGTCGGAGAAAATACTTTCGCAACATACGAGGTTAAAAACTTTTGCCGAGTGGGGAAAAAGGTAGGTTTGCAGCCTTTTATATAGGCCTAACAAACAAACCCCTCACCATTGGATGTTTCTCCATTTTAATCTAAACCATCCACCTGTAACTTCATCATCCACGTTGAAACCAAAGGACGCTTATTAAAATTCAGATCAAGGGCTTTGATGAAACTGTGCTAGGCACATACCCAGAATCACGTACGTCTAGTTGAAAGTGTCACATTATCATAATTGCGCATTAAATGCGTACAACGCACGAGCTTTGGAAACTACCACAGTATCCAACTGTCGTTTACTGGGAATTAGGGTTTACCAAAACCGTCGAAGCATGCCACCTGGGAGGCCTTAATTGTTTGATAGGCTCAACATCTACCTCAAAGGGGTTGCCTCACACCAAGAGCCTCTATATGGCTCGCCTGCTTTAGCAAGAGTCTCACCTTACGCCAAGAAGCCACGTCACAAACCTTTGTCACTTCAATATGGCTCTACCAACGCCAAAAGACCTCGTCCCAGACTTCAACCACTTTAATGAAGATTGTCCCTTCAGCCAAGACCTATAAGCTTAGAGAAGCTTCATCATCGAATCCAGCCGATGGAGGGGGCTGGACTTTGGAGACTGATATTACTCATATAAATAATCGCAAATAAATGTCCACATGAAGGACGGGCTGACCCACACCTCACAAGGCAGTGTGGGCCCTGTTTGTATATATGGGACGAGCCCTTTCTCAGGAGGCAAAATGAATCGATCCCCTTTGTAGCAGAGGCCCCATACGACCCGGTTCCTAACGGGATGAATGGCCCAAACCTTAATAGTATCTTGTGATGAAGTGATTAACAATACAACGTGCTGTCAACGACACCTCTGCACATCTAAACAGTCAAATCTCAGAGCTAGGGTTTAAGAGATATGGAAATCCTAGTACTTAATGCCGTTGATTGACTGATTGAAGTTAACAAGAGCCAATGGATCCGAAAGGACCGCGTACCCCACCATCCAACGAACTTCGTTCACCCTACTTTAAGTATAAAAATCCACACTTAGCATCATTTGAGGGTAATGCAAGTTTGCACATTCAAAGCAAACCTTCTCTCTCTCACTACTTAAAGCTCATTCCTTAAGCCGACCCTCTTTTTATTAGCGAAATAAAGACATTGCTACTCGTTAAACACCTATAACCATTCCCTTCATTGATTCATCTACAAAATTGGGGTCAACATTGATCTGAATAATACTTTGTGATTCGACTTACGTGGACGTTAGTTTCTATTTATCTGTTGGCTACGTCATTGGTCCATTTTTTGGGGTCAACAATCTTCGTTTCGAAACAGATCCATTCTACAATGAGACGATGGTTGAAACACTAAAGCTGTCAATGCCACCACTAGCTGCGCAGAGGGATGGGGTATCTAGTGGGTCCACATGCCCCCACAGGATTTTGGGACTTTTTCTCTTTTCTCTTTTTAATTTTATTTTCTGAAAATTGATGATTCAAATGGAACTTATTTCCTTTATATTTCTCCATGTTCATCAACCACTGCTTCTTTCCATGTTTTGCGAGTTTAAAAAGTTAATAATATCTTGATTTTGGTCAATTGCTGCTGCGGACTTCTTATGCAATAGTTGTGGGTTGGGGACCCTTTTCAATTGTTTTGGTTTATTCATTAATTTTATGTTTCTGACTTCATGCACCAAGATACTCAGATTATTGGATTCAACAATCTTTTTCTTGTGATTTTTGTTATTGAATTTTTATTCTTTTAAATTCAAAATACAATCAGTCAATCTATCCAACCATTGGAATGACAATGACTCTATTGGAATTTTCTCCAGCAGAGGTAATGTAGATATTAGGCGAAACAAATGAAAGGAGGGTGTCAAGAAGGTTTGTCTTGTATGTGCTATTACTCGTGTAATTATCGTTATTTAGACATTCATACATTGAAAAACATCCAAGAACTCATTAGTAGCAACCAGGTTTATCAGACAAATTAATTAGGAAGCCACTTTCAAGAACTCATTATAGAGCACTGCATATCTTTAGCCCCTGTTTGGTCCAGATTAAAATTTAGTTTTTAATATAAGTCAAAGTCAATAATTCATTTTAACCACACATTTCATAAGACTCGCAACTTTTCATGCATTCCATTAACTTTTATCAAAATCTACTAAAAAAATAATTTTAATCTCCACCAAACAGGGGCTTAATAATATATGGAAATTAATTATTGTTATATAACGTGATAATTAATCACTATAGATCAGCAGGTATTCATGTAGTATTCCAATAATTAAAACCTATTTGATTTGGAATTAAGGAGAAGGGGCGAAGTAGGTACATATTCCATCATTCATCTTTTCCACAAGAGATTCTCGTTTTCAAGCAGGATCCACATTTTCTTTTTTCTGATAATGAGCATTTCCCTGTGCATAATAGTTATAGTTAAAAAATATAACTTTTGAAAATTATGTGTTTGGCAAAATTAATAACATCGAATTAATACCTTGCTCGATAACCATTAATTTTTTTTTTCTTCAAACTTATTTTCAACTACACATTCTCACCATAACTACACATAAATCCAAAACTTTTTTTTTTTTTNCTTTTTTTTTTTTTTTTTACTTCTTAACCACACATTCTCCAAAAAAATCAGTATTCCAAAACTCATTTTCCATAAAAAAAAAAAAAAAAGGCCCATGTTTGAACCCCATTATATAAAAATTCATCTTTTTTCAAACTCATTTTCAACCACACATTTCCTGAATAAAATATTTTCACGTAAACTCAAAATATTTTCTCAAAAATTAACTATTACAATATTCATTTTCACCAAAAATGAGCTTCAAACAGGGAAAATTTGACCTAATTTTAAACAAGCCAAATATATTGTTTTATTCACTTGCTTATTCCTTTCACTTGAGTTTATTCATTTGATGTTTACAGCTTAAGAGTATTATGTAATTTTTTCCCCAACATTTTCAAACTAAAATGAGAAGTGATACTTCATAGTTATGCTAAATTTATGGATGAAATTTTTAATAGAAACGATCACTACACCAAAAGAGACCTCTTGCAGCGGCCAAAAAAAGGCTACAAAATGTCTTTTGTAGAGTTTTAGCATATGTTGCGGGGGTCAGTGTTGCCATTGAGGGAAGAGATACATCAACGTTTAAAAAACGTTGCAAAATGTACTTTTTGCAACGTTTTTGAAACGTTGCCATAGACCTTTTAGCAACGTTTTTCCAACGTTGCGGTAGACATTTTGTAACGTTGTCATAGACCTTTTTTTTAACAGTTATATATAGTAATTGATCGACAAAATTGAAAATGACACTTTGTGACAAAATTGAAAATGACAAGATAGGAAAAAATTGCATTTGGTGAATCGTCCAAAATGCTGTCCAAAAGTAATACTACTCTCTTCACATGGGTATAACATATTCAATACGGCTTTATTATAAAACACCCTTAAGCTCATAGCGATTTCTACTATCTGCATGACTACAAAAAAAATATCGAACATCCGCCCTTCTGGTTGCTCAAAGAATATATGTATACTATATTAAATCATATATTAATTAAACAAAATAATTAAATGTTTGAAGCTTTCAAATTTAGTTTGCAAAAATGTTTAACTCTTGACCAAAATTAACACGGCTTATTTATCACCAATAAAAAAATTCATTAATTAACATTCAAAGAAGTTAAACATATCAATCATTATCAAATGACTAAAAATCAATTTCTAGAATTACATGATAACAATGAATTATCTTTTCTAACTCTAATTAATATGAAGTTTGAAACCAACTAGCGTGTCTTGTTGCGTGAATTATGATAAGACCAGGACCAGGAACAATTTGTTTGTGTTGCTTGACTTGGAAAATAAACAATGTAATGTGTAACGAATGACAACGCTCAATCGGCCAGTGGCGAATTCAAGATTTTGAGTTAGTACGGGCGATCGTTGATCATCGATCGTCGACAGTAATAGAATATTAAAAGCCTCGTTTGATGCCCTTTTTTTTTTTGCAAAAAATGTATTTTGGAATAGTGATTTGATAGAGAATGTTTGGTTAAAAAGAAGGAAAAATTTTGAATTTGCGTGTAATATTATTTTATTAAAAAATGTGTGGATGAAAAAGAACATAGGAATGACAAAATGGCTCGACGGTTCGGGCTTGACTCGGAAAAAGCCAAAGCCGGGCTGGGTCGTGGCTCTATGGAACCGAGCTGAGGCTCAAGCCAAGTCCGTCAAAAAAAAAATCAAAAAATCAAAAACATCAAGAAGAGGGGAAAAAAAATTAAATTGCATGTTTTTAAATTGCTTAGTTTTAAAAAAAAACGTAATTTTTAAATTTTTTGTTTCAAGAAAAATTGTATATGAAATATTTTATTTGTACACAATTTTAACTCCGTTTACGATGATTGTAGCCGGTCTCAACCCGAATAAAGGAGTAGGCTTTTAAGTTTTAGATTTGACATGAAAAAAAAAAAAAAAAAACCTAAGCGCCTTGGTTCGGGCCCCGCTCGGCCTGCTGAGGCTCAAGTCGAAAGCTCGGGTTGAGCCGAAATTTTTTGGCCGAGTTTTTGCTCAGTTTGACTTGGGAAAAAAAAAAAGCTCGAATCTTTTAAGCTCAAACCTAGCCCGAGCTTCAAGCTTCGGCTCAACTCGATGACATGACTAACTGAACATATGTAAATATGCTGTACAAATTAACAATATTCACCTAATGATATTGCGGCCAAGTTTTGTATAATTCAAAGGAAGAATACGGGTTTGAATTTTTACAATTGCGTTAAAATGGTTAAAATGTAACATATATTATTTACGTAAATTTAGTGTCAAAATTCAATAAGTGCCATAATGGTCGAGCTTTCAATAATCCTAAGGAGAGGTCACAAGTTT
>CAIGRQ010122552.1:0-16075 GCA_903798375.1 Fraxinus sp. D2006-0159 | reverse complement strand
CCATTGTTTGGAAACCTATTTGGAGGCCTTGTTATCTACTTCGGAGGACAAATTTCTCAACACCGGATCCCACTGAAATTTGGGCTCAAAATTGACCCATTTCACTAAACAAAAACCATTTTTCCAACAAACATCGCAATGGAGACATATATATGACTTCGTGTTCATCATTACTATCAAAGGTAATTGGAAGAGAAATAGATTTAGGATTACCTCGAATCCAGAATATCTCCCGTACGGGTTTTCTGGTGGCATGAATGTAACTCCTTTCTTCACTCGATGTATCTCCACCAATATAGGGGTTTCCGGTTATGGTGTTGATTTCCTTAATTGGAGGTATAGAGCTAGGAGTATTTGCTAGGATTGGTTTAGGTTTGCTCTGCCCTGTTCTTCTTTCCCGACCTCATCATTTTGATGGGTAAGGAGGTATTTTTCCTTCATTTGTTCCCTGTGAGCCTCCGTGTTGGCTTTGCAGCTTAATCATTCTCAATACTTCATAACATTCATCTAAAATATGATCCCTTGAAAGATGAATCTTGTAGAATTTCGTCTGACTCCTAGGATTAGGATGGACTTGTCTTGTAACAAGGTGCAATACTTGAGGATATTGCTTGGACCCTATCCCTAGGCTCTACAAAATGCGATATTATTATAATTTTTAGCTCTCTGATCTCCTTGAAAGTAATCGACTCATTCATAGACCTTCCTACTATATTTTTATCTCCATACCACTCCTTCCTTTTCTTTTCTAAATTATCTTTGGTCTCTAAAAACTGAAAAATATTGCTCTTTCCGTGGAAGGAATTGGCAATGTGCTTTTTTCCATTTATTCCTGAATCATCTTGCCAAACTCTTCCTAGATTTTTAGCTTTTACGAGTAGTGATGAAATTTTTCGCGATTAGCATCTTTAGACTTTCCAATACATTTCTTGCATTATTTTGGCAATAGAAGCCTTTTTTTCTCTAGTGGCGGTGCTGAGCCAAAGAAACGTTGGTTGTAGTTCTAGAGGTGTTTCTTACCACTGTCATTTTGTATTATCGTCACTATTTAAGAGTTCATCTCTGCTATATATCTTTTGATTATGGTTTTTGGTGATAACTCTTTCTCTGGACTTCCTTTCACAAGATTCATTTCTTCTAGATACTCAAATTGGTTTACTTTGTTCGCAAATTTTCTAGACGGTGCCAATTTGTTGATAGTATAAATTAAATCGAATGTCTTTATTGATGAAACAATTACACTCAAATATCAATGTAAGTATGATCAACAAATCTTCTCACCTAACTATGGTTTTCACCTTCTAAATTCGCTAGTCTTGATGCTTCAATTAGAACAAGATGAGAAATATCTATTTGAGAAGGGGATATTTGAATTGCATGCGTTTTTCTTCAAATGAATGTTATTTATAGATTTTCCTCAAAGCCTTGGGGGTATTTTGGTCCTTTTTACGTCGTAACAAATCACACACTATGTTCTAAATTATCTAACTCTTTACATGCCGTTGTTTAACTATTTTATAAAATTTTAAAATTTAATTACTAAAAACTTATGATACTTTATTAGGATTTCTTTTTCTTTAAGAAAGTAGTATAGGGGTGGCGGTAGTGAAGGAGAGCATTGGGGCTGGGGCAGCTGGAGTGTTAAAAAGATGAAGTTCATAAATGTTATTTTCTTTTTCCTTTCTTATTTTGTTAAGAAGATAATTTGGGGCTTTTAATGTGATTGATGGTTCTGGTGATGGAGAGAATGAGGGAGGGGCTGGGCGGTTGAGGTGGTGGTGTGTATAATTAAAGAAGATGATAACATTTTCATTCTTTAGGATAAATATATTGCCACCAATAATTATATTTTATGGGTTGTGCTACATGCACATAATAACTTATTTAATAATTTACCAACAAATGATATGGAGAGATTTAATTGGATTAAAATCTTATCAGTCAAATAACTTCTCCATTTATATTTTGACAACTCATCATTATGTAAAACATTATATAAATAATTATGTACAAGAAGAATTTTTCATATTTTATATGCTTATCCACACTTGTAATCTTAGTAAATTATGATTATTTGAGCGGATTTTCACCTAATTAAATGCGATTATTTGATATGTTGGTGAAAGATCAGACATAAATGCACTTAGTGCAAAAATTAGTGGGTTTGAACTTAATTAGAGGTTGATTCATGGCACTTGAACATAATTTTTATTGCAATCAATCAATTGGAAAAGATATTGGAGCAATTTGATGAGATTAATAAGTTTCGGGAGGAAAATTCGACAATTGAAAAATTTGGGGACTAAATTACAAACTTTTGGAACTTGAATCGGATCAAGACTTTATGATTTTGGAATGACGAGGGGCAAATTTTAAACATCTCAATGTGAAGGACCTATGTTGCATTTATGGAAGGATGCAAGAGGGGCGACGAGAACACTTGTCTGACTTAAGCATCAGAGGGGCGACGAGAACACACCCCGACACCTTTGTTTCAGGTATTGAAGATCGGATCACGCGGAGTTCTTCACTTCGGGTTAGGTTTACTCAGGTATGAATTTTTGGTAGCATCATTGGCGCAGTCTGTAGGAAACGCTACCAGGAGCCATGGTTAACACATGTTCAGGACATCTTCCGGCAAGCTCGTCCGCTCCTAACCAACCCGCTGCTACAGACCTCCTAGCCCCTCAGGAAGTCACATCAGGAGAACCACAACATCCATTCATAACAGTCACACCAGCCGCATTCGAAGAACTTTGCCAACAGGTGGCCGCATTAACTCAACTACTGCAGAGAAATACACCCATGATACCATCCCCACAAAGTGGTAATGCGGCCCCAGTCATGGTGACGCTAGAACATTTGGCATCCCCCGGCACTTTTTGGTTTGAGATCGGTTGCAATGGACTCAGCCGATCTGGCGAGATTAGTTTCGGATGAAATTACAGCGGGAATGCTTCAGAAGTCCCACATAGCAACAGGGTTTACCCCGAACACACCTTTCACCTCCGAAGTTTTGTCATATCCCCTACCGGATCGATTCAAGTACCCTCGGGTAAAGGAGTATGACGGGACGACAGATCCCATCAATCACTTCAATATATACACTAATATCATGAACTTACAAGTCGCACCCGATGCTGTAATATGCAAAGTGTTCCCCTAGACACTGATTAATGCCGCTCGGGATTAGTTTTCCACATTAGAGCCTAATTCCATATTTTCTTTTCGGACTTGGATGACAAGTTCTCTGTCTTTTTCGCAATCAGTAAGCGCATCAGGAAGATGGCTGCATCACTCATGTAGATGCGCCAAGGACCCAACGAAACTCTTCGCAATGTCTGACAAGGTTCAACAAGGAAATACTTCTAATCCCAGACCTACATATCACTACTGCGGTTTCTGCTCTTATATATGTAGTAAGGTGTGAGGCATTTAAGATGTCCCTATCAAAAACTCCTCCCAAGTCAATAATCGACGTACTCACAAGGGCTGAAAAATACATTAACATGGAGGAAATGATGTTTCCAAGGAGAGATGCCCCACCAGTAAAGAAGCCCGATTTGAAGAGGCCCCGTGAGTCCTCCCAACGTTCGGATCTTTCTATAAGCCAGTTAAGTCAAGAAGCCCCCCTGACATCCTTCACCCAATTAGAGGTTGAACATTTTGATGGAGATTAAGGACCTCAAAGAGTTGAAGTGGCCTCCCAAGCTACAATCCTCTCCTGAAGCTCGTGACAAGAGTAAATATTGTGACTTCCATAGAGATCATGGCCACACGATGGAAGGGCTTCGCCCTGAAGTTGGAGATTGAGTCCCTTATCAGGAGGGGTTTTCTAGGTGCATATGTAAGTTGAGATAAGCGTCCCCAGGATAGTCAGAATAAGGGGAGGCCTATTGGCTACAAAATGGGTCGACAACTGACCACATATACCATCAACATCATTATTGGAGGAACGGCCTCAGGAGGAGACTCTAGCAATGAGTGTAAGCAGTACACAAGATAAAACCCCTTGATCTCGAACATGGATATGAGCAGTATGGAAGACATAACTTTCGGAGCAAAGGATTTGGAAGGTGTATCTTTTCCACATGACGATGCGCTGATTATATCAGCAATCATCGCTAACTTTGTTGTGAAAAGGATCTTGGTGGAAACGGCGGCGCGACAAACATGTTGTCAATGAGGCTTTTGGGAAGATGGATATTTCGGCGGAGCAGCTTAAACCATTCAAAACTCCTCTTCAGGGTTCTGGATGAGGCATTATCATTCTAGAGGTTGTTGCTAGTTTACCTCATACTTTGGTATCGGAGGGAAAGCAGGTAATGCAGATGACGACGTTCCAGGTGGTTCATACCCCCATGGCCTACAACACCATACTTGGAAGACCACTATTGAATGGGATCAAGGTAATTGTCTCAACATTCTACCTAGCAGTGAAGTTCCCTACAAGCAAAGGGGTTGTAGTGGTTCGAGGAAGCAAAGTATTGGCTAGACAGTGTTATGTGACTAGCGTTAGGGAGATCAAGTTGGACGTTATGCAGTTATCAAAGGTGGAGCTCGAGCTCGATCACCAGGGGAGGTTCGCACCAGTTAAAAAAATGGATGAGGTCGAGCTCGAACCTAGCAGAAAAGTTACTATTGGTCGAGGTCTTGATGCGCAACCAAAGACGAACTCATCGGCTGTTTGGCCCGCAACATTAATGTATTTGCCTGGAGCGTGGAGGATATGCCTGGAATAGACCCCACAATAGCAGTACACAAACTCAACGTAAACCCCAGTGCAAGACCAGTAAAGCAGATAATGAGACAGTTTGCACCAGAACGAAGAGAGGTCATACGAGAAGAAATTGCAAAACTCATCAGGGCCAACTTCATACAGGAGGTCTAATACCCTGATTGGCTCGCCAATGTGGTCTTAGTCAAGAAGGCTAAAAGAAAGTGGTGGGTCTACATCGACTTCACGGATCTAAACAAAGCATGCCCCAAGGACAGCTATCCCCTACCCCGAATTGATAATCTTGTGGACAGCACCTCGGGTCACAAGTTATACAGCTTCTTGGATGCTTTTTCTGGGTACCACCAGATTCTAATGTCGGAGGAAGATCGGGAAAAGACCTTATTTATGGCAGAATCAGCCATCTACTGTTACAGGGTCATGCCATTTGGGTTAAAAAATGTAGGAGCTACATATCAAAGGCTTGTTAATAAGGTCTTTTCCAACATAATAGGGAAGAACATTGAGGTCTACGTTGACGACATGGTTGTTAAAAACAAGCAGGTGTGCTGTCATGTCACTGAGCTAGAAGAGGTCTTTGTTACACTACTAAGGTACAAGATGAAGTTAAATCCTGTTAAGTGTGCGTTTGGAGTAGCATATGGCAAGTTCTTGGGATTCATGATCACCCATAGGGGAATAGAGGCCAACATTGACAAGATAGAAGCCTTGGTTTCAATGGAACCACCAAAGTGTAAAAAGGATATACAGAAACTAACAGGTCAAGTTACGGCACTGAACAAGTTCGACATAGAGTTCAAACCATGTCATACGATCAAGGCACAGACATTGACTGACTTTATTGTAGAACTGACCCCTACAACTCGGGGACTACAGGACAGTGACTCGAGCATGACCTCAGAAATTTGGGAGATATATGTTGATGGAGCATTGAATAGTTCGAGGTCGGGTGCCAGAGTTATCATCACTTATCCGACAAGAACAACTAAAATCCAATGTGCATTTATGTTTAATTAGAAGCCACCAACAATGAAGCGGAGTATGAGGCCGTCATTTTAGCATTAGAGCTGGAACACATCCTTGGGATTAAGAACGTCAATGTGTTCAGTGACTCCCAACTTGTGGTGGGCCACACCGAAGGCACCTTCGAGAGAAAAGATGAAAAGATGAGCCTATACTGTTTGAAAGCACATGACCTCCGAAAGAAGTTTAAGAGCTATGAGATTACGAAGATTACAAGAGCTAATAATTCGAAGGCCGATACACTATCTAGGCTCATGTTCATAGGGATGGACAGACTTAATAGAACGGTACATTTGAAGATAGTAATAGAACCCAACATCAATCCAAAGCCGCGTATCGTGGACATCGATCATGAGCCCTCTTGGATGGACCCGATAATGGAGTATTTAAATAGCGGATACCTAACATCTGACCCCCAGGAGGCAAAAAGCATTAAGGCTAGAGCAGCGAGGTATTGTATTATCGGAGGAATTTTGTTTCGCATAAGTCTTATGTTACCCTACTTAAGGTATCTCAAGCCCTCCCAATCCCTCCAAGCCTTAGTAGAGGTTCACGAAGGCATATGTGGAAATCATCAAGGAGCCAGTGTGCTTGTCTACAAGCTCATAAGGTAAGGGTACTACTGGCCTAACATGAAGAAAGATGCATCGGACTACGCCGGAGGTGTGACAAGTGCAAGAGGTTTGGCAATATCATTCATACTCACTCCGAGGAGCTAACATCCATCCCATGTGTTGCGCCTTTTGAGCAATGGGGAGTCGACATCCTCAGGCCCTTCCCACTGGCAAGGGGTTAGCTAAAATTTGTTGTCATAGCAGTGGAATACTTTACCAAATGGGTAGAGGCGGAGCCGTTGGCAACCATCTCCGAGCTGAAGATCAGATCATTCATATGGAAGTCTATTATTTGTAGGTTCGGGATACCTAAGGTATTGATAATAGATAACAGGAGACAATTTGATAATGCCCAGTTCAAAAGCTTTTGCAACAACCTCGGGATCAGCCATTGCCTAACATCAATCTCACATCCTCAAAGCAATGGCCTCATCGAGGTAACTAACTGGATCATATTACAAGATGTCAGGACAAGGATCAGAGATGCTAAAGGTAGTTGGCCAGAAGAACTACCTGCCATCCTGTGGATGTACAGGACTTCTCACAAAACCGCAACCGGAGAAACTCCCTTCATGTTAGCTTTTGGCCTGGAAGCCACAATACCGATTGAGGTCAGTCTTCCAACACAAAGGATGATTGAGCCCTACATCGAAGGACAAATAACTGAGCATCTCGACCTACTTGAAGAAGTAAGGAGATTTAGAGTTGGAAGAGTTGCTGCTGCTGGACACCCCCAGGGAAGTTAGGACCCGCATGGGAAGGTCTTTACGAGGTCATACGAAAAGTAAAGGAATGAGCATACAGTTTGAGGGACTCTTCGGGGAAACCATTCCCTAGGCCTTGGAACGCAGACAACTTAAAAATTTATTACAAATAGTTTCCCGTGGGGGAGGGGGGCTAAGTTATTTAAGTTTTTATTTTACAGTTAGTTCTTTTTCTTTTATGTATTTTCAGGCCTGCGTATCCAAATACTTTCGATTTCTAGATATGGCCTATATGCCGTGTAATGTTCGTTATTCTAATACACTCAAGTACGTTACGGCAACAAGTTGTCCCAATAACATCGAAACTAGCACAAGTCCTAGGCTCGACCTCGACCTGTAACAATTCAAAAACTATTCATGATATCAACATACTATGGTCGAGATTGAGCCTACTGATACGTATCACTCGAGCTACTTGGCCAAAAAGTAGCCAAGTAACACGCTCGATCTCATAAAAACACAAGACTCGAGCTACTTGGTTAAAAGTCCAAATTACACGACTCGAAGTGATTTCCGAACATGACTCGACTATTTGAGCAAAAAGCAGTCAAGTAACACGTCTCGAGCTCATGGAAACACATGACTCGAGCCACTTGGCCGAAAAACAGCCAGTAACACGCTCGATCTCGTCAAAACACATTACTGGAGCTACTTGGCCAAAAAGCAGCCAAGTAACACATCTCGAGCTCATCCAAACACATGACTCAAGCTACTTGGCCAAAAAGCAGCTAGGTAACACACTCGAGCTCATCAAAACACATGACTCAAGCTACTTGGCCAAAAAGCAGCCAAGTAACACGTCTTGAGCTCATGGAAATACATAACTCAAGCTACTTGGATAAAAAGCAGCCAAGTAACAGGTCTCGAGCTAATGGAAACACATGACTTAAGCCACTTGGCCGGAAAGTAGCTAAGTAACACGTCTTGAGCTCATGGAAACATATTACTCTAGCCACTTGGCCGAAAAGTAGCCAATTAACACGCTCGAGCTCATCCAAAAACATGACTCGAGCTACTTGATCAAAAGCAGCCAGGTAACACGCTCGAGCTCATCAAAATAATATGACTCAAGCTACTTGGCCAAAAATCAGCCAAGTAACATGCTCGAGCTCATAAAAAAAAAGACTCGAGCTACTTGCCTAAAAGGTAGCCAAGTAACACGCCTCGAGCTCATGGAAACACATGGCTTGAGCTATTTAGCCAAAAATAATCAAGCTATACACCTCGAGCCCATAAGAACGCATAGCTCAATCTATTTGGCCAAAAAGCAGTCAAGTAATGCGCTCGAGCTCATAATACCAAACAACACACGAACTACATACATACATGTGTACCAGGTAAACAACCTAAGCTATTCTTAGTAAAAACATGCACGAAATAACAAAAACATCAATTTCATCAAAACCTAGTTCGGGCTATAAAGTTTGTTACAATTCATCAAAAATAATATCGAGATCGATTACAATTCGTCAAAAATAAAAATGGGGGAAGGCCTAATCTAGGTTAGTTGGAGAAGGGGGATCTTTATCATGGGGAGTCTCAACCTTCTCATCTACATCGTCCTCCGCCTCCGATTCTGATAACTCGAGCACATGGCAAGGTCGTTCATCTTCTTCAGGTCATCAATCGTTAGCCTCGAGTCTTCAGGGAGTTTGGACCTCAAAAAGGTTTGGGCAAGCTTCAAAGTAAAATGATACGATCCTGAGCCATATTGCCCCAAGGCTGTCCCAAACTCTTCGGAATTCTTGAAATCATTAACACCCTGAGTTCGGACAGCGACCAAGTCCTCTTTACATTTATTTTTCATCTAAACGAGCTTGAGTTTGGCCTCCTCGACCTCATCTTTCGCCTCCCTAATTTGATCTCGAGCCTTCCATATCTCGATCCGTACCAAGTCGTACTTGACCTCAAGCTCACAGATCCTCTTTTCCTTTTCGTCATTCAATGCCTCGAGCTTCACCAACCTACTCGAGGCCCCAAGGCTATTCAGGAATAACCCTTGAGCCATACTTAAAGCCTGTAAAAAAAATGTTAATATCGAGCAAAAATAACCAAAGTTGAGTATCAATTCGAGAAGTATCCCGAACCTTCAAAGTGATGAATTCGAGTGCCCTGACTCATTCACGAGGTCGACCTCATCCTTGTACTTATTCACTAAACTCGGGATCAGGGGAGATCGGGCACAGTTTAAGGGGTAGAAGAATGTGGCCAAGGAGACGGCTGGGGTATGGTGGTCGGACTCTTTGATGATTGCCTAGCCCCACTGGGCACCCTATTCGGGTTCGATTCTCGTGCTCATTTTTTTTCCTTTGGACGAGGTTGGTACTTGGGGCTTTGGACCCTTGGCCTTATGGTGAACGTTAGCGAGAAGCCTCGATGGATTGAACGACATTTCCAACTCTGAAAAAGAAAAATATACAACACATCAGCTCGACGTTAGTTCGAGATGGTTAACCCAAAACAACTAAAGTTCAGGCTCGTATCCTCAATTCCCCTCATGTTCGCGAGATCGAGGGTGTCATCCTCGAGCAGAAAATCCACCTGGCTGCATAGGGTCATGATTCACTAACCTCAACCTATCCCTATCCAACACCTCGAAATAGACCTGGCCCTCGTTAAAACTATCCTTATCCGGTATTTCCCACATCGAGTTGAAAGGATGGTCGGGGTTTTGAGGTCTAACAAAAAAGTATCGCTTTTTCCAGCCACGAAGAGAGCTCAGGGTTTCGGTGTCCTAAAGCCCCATTTCGGGGATAGGTAGACAAAACAGTTGTAACCCGACGAGTACTTTTGGTCAAAAACCATCCTTAGTAGGTCAATCCTAGGCTCAACCTCGAGACATCTACATAAAATAAAAAAATATTCAAGAAGCCTCCAACCATTCGAGGCTAACTGACTCGGGCATATAAAAAATGACGTCAGGAAATCAACAAAAAAATGGTGAATGGGTCACCTGAGCCCGGCCTTAAAGGCTTCCCTAAAGAAGGTCGTCTCCTCTTCTCAAGCATCTAAGATCGTCTCATGAGATTCAGGTGTCCTGACATCGTACAGGGGCATAACCCTAAACTTCCTTGCCACTTTAACAACTATATGTTCCATGTATTTGGTACGTCAATATAGCCTCGACCTGTGGCCGCGAGTCGATGGACATGGCCATAGGAATGATCGACGTGCCCTCTAGGTCAGAGGTTTACTATTCGAGCTCCTATACGATTGACTGCTACCGTTCGAACTCTCACCGCTACTACTAGACATCATAAATAAAGCAAACTTAGGAGGTCGAACACTTACCTTTCAAGGACGTTGCTCACAGGACCCCATGAGACCTGAACTCGATCTGCTTTCACTGAGAGTTGAGAGTGAAAAAGTGAAAATGAGTGATGAAAAATAGGGTATTTATAGGAGTCAATGGAAGGTCAAAGGTCGCTTGGATCCTGGCCTTTGGATCGGGACACATGTCTACCATCCAATTTACCCATTTTGAGCCAACACTAGATTGCTACGTGGCACCACATCTGTCACGCGTAATGGACCATTAAGTTCGACTCGGCCCATCTCACCTCGATGCATCTTGACAAGTAGCTCGATAAATTAACTTTCAGCTGTGGCCTAGATGGACGGGGGCCTGTAATGTTACCGAACCCGAGCTCGACCTTGGCCTACTTTAAAAGGACCCTTCAGCCCACTGATTAGATCGAGCCATAATCTAGGTCGAGCCCATGATGATTGACCCAAATATCCCGACCTCATCAGTTGACACAGCCTCATCCCCTAACTTAGGTGCCCTCTCCCTCGTCACATATGCTCCTAAAACCCTAGTTCAATTCTAACACTAACTCTCCAGTTACTTTAAGTTTCACCTTAACTTAAATAACACAATCCTAGCACAACAAGAACACATTCAAGGAAAATTCAATCCTTTTAGGACTCCACCACCAACCTCTATAAATACCTAACATAGCCTCATCATTCAACTATGTTCTTTCATAAGCATTCAGTATAAGTTTCTCTTGAGCACTTGTCTGACTTAAGCATCGGATGAGCGACGAGAACACACCTCGACGCCTTTGTTTCAGGAATTGAAGATCGAGTCACTCGGGTTCTTCACTTCGGGTCGGGTTTGCTCGGGTACGAATTTTTGGTAGCATCACATTATTTCCAAAAAAAATGGGGCTCAAACATGCTCTATACATGTTGATTTTACTTATAAATTTAATGCTTTGAATTATTTGACTAATAATTCAATGATATATGAATTTGTAACAAATTGAAAGGTAAATTATATATTTAGACCACAGATATTGCAAAATTCCCTTCATCTGAAACTTCCACGTGCACATCTTTGAGAATGTAGCACAATGACATAATGTTTTTTCAAATACTTTGCAACTCGATTTTTTGGGGTTAGGGTTCTTGAGTGAAGTTGGGCATAGTAACTGAGAGCAATGGTCGAATGTTTTTTCACATCATTCATGAATCATCGATTTCAAAGGTATTAGGGGTTCTTGAAGTGAAGTTGGGGATCAAATGATTTGTGATGATGCATGGGGTTCTTTGCAATTTGGGTTGGGAAAGAATATACATCTCATTTACATGATTGGGATAAGTTGGAGGCCACTTAAATGTTAAGTCGTGTATAACGAAGGTAAAGTCGTGTGTGGTTAAACTTGTTTGGATGTAATTTTGCTGATGTAGAAGCTGCATTGGCACTTGATTCACCACTTGGAAGGATTTTACCGGCTAGTTGGGCTTTTTGTCGTCCACATAAGCATGTTTATTAACGATTGTGATTGGGTGAGTGATGAAGATGGACAGAGCAAAGTTTAGTGGCCAACGAAACAATTGATGAAGTTCAGTGAGTAAGTCATGACATGGTATAAAGTTTTGTGGCCAACGAAACATTTAACTTGTGTGCTTGCAATATTATTTAATGGTGAAGACGCCATTGTTTAATATTTCTAAAAATTGATTGACTAATTTCATTGAAAAAGTGACAATTTCTAGGGAAACTAGTGGTCGTCAAATAACTAAAGTTGGAAGTTGGAAGAAATGACTATTTTCATGGAAAATAATGGCTATCAAACACCAAAAAAGGGAAAATTGCAACATTTTCTAGGTTGAAAATTAGGTCAATCAAACGCATGTAATTAACAATTTCCATGCAAATAATTTCTGGACAATTGAATTACTTAGAAAATATTTTCTCTCAATTCAATTTCCATGCTTGCAATCAAATGCACCCTAATGGCAACACTGTTAGTGATTAAATGATTCAGAAAATACCGCAATGGCCAACTTATAATTCTTCATGAACTTCGAGGACTAAAGGTGAAATTCACTCGTTTCATTTGGTTAATAGCCTTTTGTCGAGGACATTACGTAATTCTCTATACAGAAAAATGGCAGCAATCTCCTCCCGTCTCTGGTCCCTCTCTAAACCATCTGAACTTCACAGCTCCTCCTCGCCNGAACTTCGAGGACTAAAGGTGAAATTCACTCGTTTCATTTGGTTAATAGCCTTTTGTCGAGGACATTACGTAATTCTCTATACAGAAAAATGGCAGCAATCTCCTCCCGTCTCTGGTCCCTCTCTAAACCATCTGAACTTCACAGCTCCTCCTCGCCAACCACTAAAACACTATCAATTTTCAATCTTTTACCCGTCTCACTACCTCGACGCCACTGTAAACTCACTTTGCAGTTTCTTCTGAAACCACCCCCAGTCTCTTCTCTCTTCATTAAACCGCCCAAACCCCTCCAACACAATTTCTGCGGCACCGCAGTAAAATGCCTTTTCACAGGCATAGTTGAAGAATTGGGCACTGTTAAAAATCTGGGCTTTGACCAAAATAATAGTTTCACCATGAAGATCCAGGCAAAGGTCATGCTTGAAGATATTCACTTGGGCGATAGCATCTCGATCAATGGAACGTGCTTGACAGTTACAGAATTCGACACTGTTTTATCCGAATTCTGTGTTGGGTTATCCCCCGAGACTCTAAGAAAGACTTCTTTGAGTGAATTGGAAAGTGGGTCTTTGGTCAATTTGGAGAGGGCTTTGAGCCCTAGTACTAGAATGGGGGGTCATTTTGTGCAGGGGCACGTGGATGGGACCGGGGAAATTGTGGAGATGGCGCCAGAGGGCGATTCGTTGTGGGTTAAGGTGAAGGTTGGGAGTGAGTTGTTGAAGTACATTGTACCTAAGGGGTTTATTGCTATAGATGGGACTAGCTTGACTGTGGTGGATGTTTTTGAAGATGAGGAGTGTTTTAATTTTATGTTGGTGGCATATACACAGCAGAAAGTGGTGATCCCTTTAAAAAAGGTTGGGCAGAAGGTTAATTTAGAAGTCGATATTTTGGGAAAATATGTGGAGAGGCTGCTGAGTAGTGGATTTGTTGATTCTATCAAATCTTCTTGACTTGGGAGGTGAAGGTACTTTCTTCATGTGTTTTTTGTTTCACTTGTATTCATTTTATGTATTGTTGTATTGCTACATTTTGGAATTGGATTTGGAACTAATATTTAACTGATTATATAAATGAGAATAATTTGAAGTAATAATACATTATGTGGTTGTCTAATTCTGATTGAAATATTCCATTTGTTTGTGGGGGTATACACATTGAAAGTTCTATAGTGAATAATATGATATTTCTTTCACCTGGTTGGAGCATGTCTACCCAGCTTGTTATGGGAGTTTATGTGGAATATTGGATATTAGGTGAACATTACAATTTGGTTACGTGGTTACTAATTAGATTTATCTATATTGTGTTTGTTTTAGAAGTTAGACTGTTAATTTTTTTACTATGGATTTTTAAGATGGTAAATGGTTTATTATGAGCATATTTTTGTGTTCTTATATTCTTTTGAATTATTTTCTAAAGACTTTTGCCACAAAATGCATCAATACTCCATTGAGCCTTTCTAAACATTGTATGGAAAGAAGTGTTCATACTGAAAAGGACACAACTGCCATGAGTTGTTTATAGGCTTTATTAGGGCTAATATTTTTATATTGATGGAGCTAATAGTGGCCAAACTAAAATGGTGGATCTATCACCTGTACATTTGTATGGGCAAGTGGGAGAATGATGGTCATGTCTAACTTAACATGTCCACTTATACTTATTTTTTTGTTAAAATGTTAAGGCGATTATTAAGTCTAACATATAAGTGTAACGATGAGTTAACTCACTCCTCTTATGCCTTAGCTCATAACCATTATAAAGAAAAAATAATAATAATAAAATTAAATTAAAAAAGAAAGAGTTTTGCTTTCTCTACTGCTGCTGGAACTGTCCACTGGTTAGCATGATGTTATTTAACTGTATTATTTTGTTTATTGCTCTTAGTTATGCCCAAAGAAAAACAAAAGAAAAAATGTAGGCTCCTTTTCCTATGTTGTTGTTTCATGTCGAAATTGTAGCAGCCCAGTTTGGGCTTGCCAAACTTAACTGCATCACTTAATCCCATTTGCTCACCTTCCCTTATAAAGCCCTAACCCATCTGACCTTCAGCCGAAAATATAACAAACCACAGCTTTATCTAACCCTAATCCCACACGCTTCCAAAGTTAGCCTATAATATCTATAAGCCACGTAAAACCTAGCCCATAACCTGAAACCTACCCAAACCTAGATACCCAAAGCCCACATCAAGCTAACACGATAACCAAATATCCCTTGGTGATTGGAAATCGGGTGGTCACATTATCCTAGTCCAATAACCTATCTAATATCATGACTCAACACCCAAAACCTGCACAATAAAATTTAGGAAGTTTTTAGTCAAAGATACTGATTACCAATGGTACCGTTCATAGAGTTACTGTTCAGAAAATTAGAGAAAAGAAAAAGTTACAAAAAAAAGAAAACGGGATTTCCATGATAAACTGTAGTCCACAAAATGTCGTGGGGTGCCCTATAAAATGTTTGAATAATATACGATGACATGTGGGAAAAAGCTCCTTCACCCTACACAGTCTCTTGATGAACTTCTTCCTTTGCTGGAACAAAGTCAGAATTTGCTCTCAAACATGGAATAATCACGTGCCATATCCATGCTCAAAGATCTTTCTCCACTAATGAATGCACTGGTTGCAAATGAGCTATTGAAGCATCCATATGTTTCTATCAAAGTGGAATTGCTTCTTCCATAAGCTAATTGATCAGAATTACTACACTCAATACCCATGTTGTTGATGAGAAAATGAAGGATATCTTTTAACTACTTGTATCATCATTATGCATTTGCACTTTTCTCTGACAAATCTAGCTGATTTATGTTAAGAGGGCCATGATACTTGAAACTATGGCTAATGTAATGTATTATGTCATCGTGTTGGATCAAATTTGAACACTGACGATTGAAATGTTTCAACATTTTCTTAAAGCTCTAAGGGATTATCATTTAGAGAATATTCTCAAATCCATGGAGTATTGTGACTTTTATATTGGAAGAAATGTCTTTCCAGAATTGCTTACCCTCATTTTGGTTAATGTGCAAAACAACATTGAGGATCCTGTTGCAATGAATTTGGTAGATTGACGATTTGAGAAATGCTCAGTCAAGCTCCAACCCTTACTTGAGAGAAACTGTAAAATCTTTGGGTTTTGTTTGGATGATTATAGTAAAGTTCCCTCTTCTGTGTGCAAAAGGACTAATGGTATTGTTGATTGAAATAGCAGCATTACATATGGAGACAAGTTGATTACTGAGAGGAGGTCAGCTAGTGCCTCTGCGGAGGTGACTCTGGTAACTCAGGAAGCTAAAGATGTTAATGAATGGACAAGTCTTGAAGGAGGTAACTCCAATGTTTTTTTTTTTTTGATAAGTAATCAATATATTAATTAAAAAATCAAAACATAATACATGGGAAATGTACTATCAACATAAACCGTCCAAAAACGACATGAAATTAGGCAACCCTT
>CAIGRQ010122496.1:0-11447 GCA_903798375.1 Fraxinus sp. D2006-0159 | reverse complement strand
ATGAAACTATTAAAAATAAAAAAAAATAAAAACTCTCTCTTCTCCTCCGCCTCCTCCAAAGTTTAACACTGTGCCTCTCGCCACAAAACTGTAGATCAGTGCTTGCCACCGCCAATCTTCCTTCCAAATTCTCATATCATCATCAAATAAAATAGCAATTTAATCCCCTTGCAAATAAAAAAAATCTACTGCCAACAACTAAAAACTAAAGGGTCTACCCACAAAAATGAATTAGGAATTTTTCCTCCACATACCCTTTTCACCATTGCATCTAATTCATCATTTTTCAGTGAATTCACCTCCGAAATCGACAGCCCATTACAAAATTTCATATGGGTTTGCAAGAAAAGTAGGGATAGTAAGAAGAGAATGCACAATTAATGTTGCAAGTTCACTAGAATTGATTTTTGCTGAGTTTGTGCAAAACGAGTATGGGTTTATTGGTGTTTGCAGAGGGGTGGGTCTAATTTGGGTAATTATTGGGTTTATTGGAGTTAACATATTTACCCAGAGATTGAGGAGTGAGTACAGTCGGTGGGGGTGGGAATAGGAAAATATTGATGTAGGAGAAAGAAACCATAGATGGGTTGATGGAGCTGCTAGGGAGGGATGAATTGCTATAAACAATGAGCGCCTTAGATTTGGAAACAGAATTAATGGGGGAATTAATGTGCAAAAAAAACTTCAAGCATCGCGGGATGGAGAAAAGAAGTGGAGATGGACAGATGGGCCAAATTTCAGTCCCCAATTTGGCGGCTAGTCCCAAATTTGGCGACGTCGGCGATGGGGTGGAGGTGGTGGAGGGAGGTGGAGGAGAAGCCGATAAGAGTGTTTTTTTTTAAAGTTTCATACATTTTGGACTGATTTGCATTTTTTAAAAAGTTTAAGAGCAAGATTGCAATGTATTCTTTATTTTTCTTTTCTTTTTTGTTTTATTTATATGGGAGGGTATATTAGTCATTTTGTGTTAAAAATTGGTGAAAAGGACCTTCAACGCAAAGAATTTGAAAGGTAAGGACGTTCTGCGCCAAAAAACGAAACATAAGGACGTTTTCCACAAAATCCTTCAAAGGTAGGGACGTTTTGCGCCAATTACCTTTCAAATAATACTTTGTGATATGGTAAATATTTTAAGAAATACTATATACCAAATATAGACAAACAATGTTCGTAACTGAATTTTTTTTTTTTTAAACGACAATAAGATTAAGCTGATCATTCAATATCCTTTCCATATCAATACATACAAAATTTAAAAAATCAGAACTGGGCAATGGGAAAAATTCATATATAACCTATTAATTTGATGTGTATATACCTTATGTACCATATAATATACAAATTATATTTAAAAATACTACTTTCTAAAATTACTTCCCAAACCTTTTTGTAACTAAAAAACAATTAAATCGATAGCAAAGATTATGCTTGCATGTCTCCATACCAAAACGAATTCAAAAATTAAAGGGAAACAGACTGCATATCATTTGTGGCAAAAAAAATCATTTTCGTATCGATCATCATCTTCAATTTCTATTTATTATTTTGCATCCACGACTGCTATTGATTAGGTTATCGATTGAATTTTCAGAAATTGGGGATTTCTTCTATAATCCATTTTTTAACGGGTTAAAGGTAATTGCACATACCGTGATGTGATAAAAATGATGTTGCACGGGTATATAGTTCCTAAAGGGTGACTCAACTTTTCATTTCTGATTTCATAATATATCATTTGGAGACTATCATCAGGCGTCATTCAGATGATATAATTCTTTATCATGTTATATGTGCAACATGCAACATATTTTACCGAATTTACAATGTACAAAATATAGTAAATTTTTCGATGCCACTTGTATGAAGAGGATTGATAATCTGTTATCGAAAGACTACAAAAATTGTTATGAAATAGCATTTTTTTTTCTAACTGTTTTAGAACAAGCAATCAATTGAAATGTTGTAGGTAGATATGTCACTAAATATAAAATTGTAATATAATTGTTTAAAAAATGAAATCTTGCAATTATAAACCTAGAAAATATGAAAACATGGGATAATTATGAACTTGCACTACTTAGCAGTGATTGAAATGAAGTAGATGTGCATGCTAAGGAAATAGGCAGTTAATATTCCAAGACATATGTTCATAATACTACGATGTCAAAACAAAACACAGATATTGAACACAAACTAACCACAAAATAAACTAAACTAAATTCATTCAATTTTTTCCAAACATTATCAAACTAAACACAATGACTTAAAAGCATGTGTTTGCCACTGTTATATCAAAAGTAAACAGACATCACAATATCATGAAATATACATCAGCCAATGGTGGGCTTCTATTTTTTTTTTTTCATTTTATTTATCGTCTGCATTCTTGCCATTCCTTCGTATCTTCAATGAAGAAATATTATGTTACATTTGAGTGCATTAGAACTTTTGGTTGCAGGTCATCAAAGAGAAATTTAGGACTATTGCAGATTTTATGATTTGGTTTTTGTTAGGTTTTAGATGTTTTGTAATTGGCAATTCTGTAAACAAAAAGGACCGAATTGTAATTTGTACAAAGAGTTAATGAGTAATGTGCAAATAGTTGAAGTTAACTTTTTTTAGGTCTATAGTTAGAGAATGGCGCGGATTCGTTAGACTGTCGCCAATGACTGGCTCGAGCGTCAAAAGCAGAAACCCTCTCGCTTGTCGCCCCTTCTTCGCTCAAGCGACAGTATTGTCCAGGAAAATTTTATTTCGCGATTTAAAGGTTTTTCCCCAACCCATTCGTTTTTATAACTTGCCTACAAATATCAAATAGGCACATAACTTTTTTTCTTAAGGTGAACATCGTGAGAGCTTCATCTACGAGAGATTTCTTATTATTCATCTTTCAACCTTAATGATTCATCGATATCAGTTCTTGGTGGTGAGAAAAACATCGTTCCTATAATCCAAATACCAAACTGTCTTTCCTCTACATTTGGTCAGAGTTCTGAGATCGAGGGAAGTTGACTGGAGTTTCAGTCTGTGAAGAACAATGTGTTCTTCGTTGATCCATGGGAAATAAACGATTTCACAAGGCTAGGAATGTTGTAGGGTAGCAGATTCCACGGAGAACTTTGGCAACAACAGCTAAGGATTGGTGCAGATGAGCAGAGGATCGAGGGAGAGCTGTAAAGACTGCATTCGGGAGATCAGATAGTAGGATTGTCTAGTCTGATAGACTATAAGTTGTTAAATCGTTTATAGTATATTGACTGGAAAAGTGCTCAAAGTTTTTCCCAATTGGGTTTCTCTGTTATCATCCTTGTCTTATTTACTACTTTACGTATTGTTTTGATTATATGTCGTATTTAAACATAGGATTACATTGACGTGATTGAATAACCATTTAGAGATAACAATTGGTGACTTGTTGCTAATTTGTTATGATATTTTAATTCCACATAAAATTCCTATTCACCCCCTCTAGGTATTGTTAGGATCGAACTACACATTTTTCAATTGGTATCAAAGACTTAAATCGATTCCTGACCCTTTTTATAATATTCTAGATGGGTCGGTCATTGTTTGTCCTTCCGTTCTTTGACAAAAGCAGTTATGTCTACTGAAAAGTTCAAATAAGAGATTTTCTTAAGGTTTTAGATGAACTTATTTGGATTAGCGTTCAAAATGGGTGGACTCCGCCACAACAACTGTTGTTGGTGTAGTCACACCCATTGATAGCTCACTGTGGACCAAAACTAATCTGGATTAGTGTAATTGTAATAGTAAGGACCTTCATACATTGTTCATGGTTGTGTCTGCTGAAGAGTCTAGGCAAGTGTTAACGCGTGAAACTGCTAAAAAAGTTTGGGATATACTAGAAACCACACACGAGGGAACTAAAACTGTTAGAAGATGTTGACCACTAAGTTTGAAGAGATTAAAATGAAGGACGATGAATCGTTCGATGAATTCTATGTGAAGCTGAATGATATAGTTAAATCTAGCTTTAACTTAGGTGAAAAGATCTCCGAGTCGATAATCGTTAGAAAATTCCTAAGATCACTGCCCGAGAGGTTTAGACCCAAGGTCACTGTGATAGAAGATAGTAATGACTTAGATGTTGTTAAGATTGAAGAACTTGTAGGATCACTTCTAACTTATGAACTCACTATCTCACAATCTAAAAAATTCAAATCCATCGTCATGAACACTGTTAGAGAAGAAGAGAGCGAGTCCACTAATATTGAGACCCTTATAGACGATGAAATAGCTTATTTCGTTAATAAAATCTCAGAAGTTGATGAGGAATAAAAGAAAACCTCAGGAGCGAAAAAGTGAGGTCCTTGATAAACTCTCGAGAGGTAAATGTGAGAAAAATACCTCTAGGACTCCCTTTAAGAAATTTCAATCCGTTCAATGCCATGAGTGTAAGGGATATGGTCACATTAGGAGTGAATGTCCTAATTTGAAGAAGAGTTCGAGTAAAGAATGTCGTAAGGCTTTAGCCTGACCATGAGTGATGAGGAGTCGGATTCCAATTTTCAGACTGAGATATCTGGTGGTGAGGATGAACAAAAATTCATGACCTTCACCTCGATTGCTACAATCGAATCTGACTGTGAGATTGAGAAAGGTGAAAGAGAGGATGAAATTGAACAGTCTGAAGAAGAGTCCAATGATGAGACCGACATTCACGAGTCTTATCGTGAATCGTTTGAGGAGAGTCTCAAACCTAAGAAGGTCAATATAGCCATCTTGAAAAAGGTGAATGAGCTTGAACGTGAAAAACTGTTAAGTGACCTTCAGGACTCGACTAGAAAACTAAGTGAGTAGAAGCTGGTTAATGAAAACTTGGAAACTAAAGTTAAATCATTAACTACTAATCTTGATAAATCTAATGCTCAACTCCAATCGTTTATGAGTGGCTCGCAGAAGCTGGACAATCTTCTTGGGATGAACAAATATGTTGGAAATAGGTATGGTCTGGTCTATGTTGATAACCATGATGCTATTGCCAGTACATCTATGACCACGTTCGTTCCCGCCTCTAACAAAGCTCGTGAGATTCTTTATCCTAAATCCAAAGGTAAACATGCCATCGAATCGAGACCTACCTAACAGCGTAGGGTTAATCTCCTACTTTTCGGCAATAACCACCGAGCAGGTTTGAACCTAGGTTCATTCTCACTTGCCACCAATGTGGTGTATTGGGACACCTTATACCTAGGTATCGTAATCGTGTGACTAGAAGTAAGAATCAAAATCTCACTAGTAAGGTTAACTTTCTTGCCAATTAAGTTTGCCACTTAACTGAGATGAGGCTCGGTTAACCCAATTAACTTCTACTACTAAGAGGAGTGACCTGAAAGGTCATGAAAATGGTAGTGCTCTTCACGGTACGGGCATACAAATCTCACCTTGATTTGGTGTTTAGGTTCATGCATGTGTAGTCCATTGAGTCCATTTATTCATACATGCATCCCATTTTTTTTATGCATTTTTGTTGTTTCTATTTTTATGCATTTATTTGCTTTACGTATTGTTTTCAAAAACATAAAAAATTGAAAAATGGGAAAAATACAAAAATATTTTCATTTTTGGCGAACGACACATCGTGATGATTTTAAACATGGCATGTGTGACCAGTGTGCATTTATCTGTTTTACACTATTATTTACATTGCTTGGTTCAGTTTAATGTAGAATATTTCGTATATGTTTCGTCATGTAATCATTTACACAGCACACACTATGATCTTGTGAGTGAATATGGACCACGTGTGTGAGATTTGGGATGGCAGTCACGTGTTAGTAGGGTGACCTCGGACATGAATTGACCTACTTTTAGATGACCTTAACTCGTGATAGTCTCCCTGCATTGTTGAATTGTTGAAAAAAAACAAAAAAATATATATAATTTTTGAGTACTTTATTGGTTCATCTTATACTTTTGTTCGAAACCTAGTTGACTCGAGTAATTAAGCCTGTGAGATTTTCCATAACCTGGTGCCTATGGTTAACTGATTTGGGTTAACCGGCCTAAAACTCGGTATGGGGGTCAATTTCGTTGCTTAATGGACAAGAGTCTGCACATAAGATATTATTAACAAAAAAAAAGTGATAAAAATATTATATGCTCAACTTTAGGGGGAGAAAAGAATTTATCATATAATTAAGTTCATTTTCAGGTCCTAAAATTATTCGGATTTGACTTTCATCAGTAGGGATCATACTTATTTACAGTGATGTTTGCATGTCATTTCTCACAAATTTAAGGTTGAAATCATTTTCATGAGAAAATAGTGGCACTTTACACACATGAGTCATTTATACACTTTACTCCATCTTGAACTTAATTGAGTACGTAGGAAAATCCTTTTGATAATGCTCGACTTGTGCTGGCAAGCATGATTTTAATTATCGAGGTGTCGAGAGCATGATTTGCTTAATTTGCGTACTATTAAAAATGCTATTTTTCTTAATTTTTAAACTTTTAGCGCTATTTATGTCAATTGAAGTATCGCCAGCTAATCGCTTGAAAAACGCTCGAGCAACAACAGCAGAAGCTGCTTTGCTCGCTTGTCGCTCGACCCTCAGTCGAATGACTGACCGCTATTTTTGAATTTTAACGTTATTTTTCAAGGATTTTTCGCATTTTTCTCCATTTTTTCTTTTGATTTCTGACAAAATTTCTCCAACCCACTCCAAATTTCTACTTCCTAATCACTATATTCGTTCATTCAAATACTTTGGTGGTGCCATTTCATCATTTCATCAAATCTAAAAGGTAAATTTGGTTTTTATTCCTATTTTTGCATTTGTTTTTGATATTATCATTTTTGACCATTGTTGGTTCGATTTTTTGCCTTTGCATCTCATGTTTGATCCATTTTTTGCCGATGTAAGGTAGTTTTGCACATTTTGCACCAATCATTGCATTCTTTGGATAATTGCACGTGTGTTCTTCACTCTAGTTGTGCATTTTTGCATTGTTTGATGATTAGGTTGCTTTAAAATTAGTTAATGGTTTGTGGTCATTGGTTTGGATGATTTTGAAGTACGTTATTGCTTTAAGGTCGCATTTGGATTTGGGTCGTTATGGTGGATTGTAGTGTTTTGTATTCGGGTTTGTGTGTTTAGGTTAGCAAGTTCGGAGTCGTGTGTTCATGTTGACATCGCACGGTGACGTCCCGTCACCACGTCATGATGTCACATTACTTCGTCATGACGTCACATTACTTCGTCATGACGTCATGGCACACGTCATGTCTTTAAGTCACTTACATCTAGGCATCACTGCATGTCGTCATGTATTCGTGTTAGGGCACATTGCATGTTATCGTATTTGCCTCGTTTTGTGTGCATTCATGCATTTCATGCATATCATACGTTAATTTATCTTATGTCAAAGTCTTTAATGTTTGTGATTATATTCTTTCAGATGCCGCCTAAGAAAGCATGCACAACCCCTTCCACTCCTAGTACCTCCACTTTCTATAGTAGGACTAGGTTTATCTCCGATGTCGCCTAAGAAGTATTTGGGTCACAATTCTCTTTGCATCCCGTTCTTTTTGAGCACGACGTCATTATGTCTGACCTATCTCCCGACCTCGCTGCTATTTTCACTTCTCGGTATTGGGAGCCTTTGTTAGTAGAGTTAGTACCCCCACCGAGTCTTTTGGTTCAGGAGTTCTACGCTAACATCCATGATGTTAATGGTTCTACTTTTAGGGTTTTTCTTTGGGGTCGGATAGTTAAGATTACTCCGGATGTTATTTCGAGTTTGATTCATATTCCTTGAGTTGTCCACCCCTTGTTTCCCTACATTACTCCTAATTCACTTATGGCGGACTCGTTAGTTCTTTCGACAGTATTTAATACACCCTTGGAGGGAGGTCCAGGTGCAATTCACACTGGTTCTCTTCCAACTGAGCGCCAGATTCTGTTGCGCATTATGTGCACGAATCTTTAGCCTGTTTCGCACACTTCTTCATTACCGATGGAGAATGCCCGTTTTCTTTATGCCCTGCTGCATAGCGATTCCATTGACTTACCTTCTTTCATATGACTGAAGATTTTGAGGGCCTTTCGTGTCTCAGAGGGATCAGGGTTAGGCTACCATATGCCTGTTTGATATACCGTTTAGTGATAGCCTTAGGAGTCAATTTTCCTGAAGGGGTTTTGAGACGGGTGTCCCGACCGAGTGGCCACACTACCATCGCCCAGAGTAGGTCTCATGCTTCTGCTAAGCCCGCATAGCCCATTGACCCGACTGTGCCTGCTGATCCGATTGATAACCTCATTTATTTTGATCCCTTAAATTTTCCTTCATTTTCTACTGCTCATCAGCCCTCTGATATCCCTTGTACTACTACTTCGGCTTCCCCTCCGTTCGAGTCAGTCCTCCTCCTCTAGAGTCTGTTCCTTGTGCTTCTACTCCCATCGACCTTTCAATCGCTCTTTTGGGACAGATGATCGTGCTTTTCAAGCAGCAGGCTTGTATGATGGCGGAAATCACACAGTTGCGTGCTACAATTGATCGCCACACTGTCGATATCGCTACGCTTCGGGGTGCTGTCGAATACATTCAGCATAGGCTCCAATGGATTCGTCGCCACTGGGATGACGCTACTTCTGAGGAAAGGACAGATTCTAACGATACTGCCGGTGCTTCCTAGTTCTAGGCTTACCTCTTATCATTGTGTGACAAAGTATTATTTAATGTCAATTCTGCTAAATTAAGTTTGATATTTTAGTATTATCAATGTGTCTTCGTGGTATGCTGGGTTGCATTGGTACTATGTCTTGATTTAGCATGCATAGTTAAAACTGAACAAGTCTAATTGATTCATAAATTACCTAAATTATATAAAATACTTGAACTGTTTTCCACACATTTTACATTGGGTGTTGAGTTATTTGTTTCAAGAAATAGATGCGCATTAAACTACAGAATTGTTCAAGTCAGTTAGTTTGTCATAAGTTTTGGGTCTGTAATTTATTTTTGATTACTACATTGACTTAGTTAGTAGTTTTGTCACAGAATACCAAAAAAAAAAAAGTTTGTTAGGCTTTAGATACTTTGTAATTGGCAATTCAGTAAACAAAAATGATCGAATTGTAATTTGTATAAAGAGTCAATGAGTAATGTGCAAATAGTTGAAGTCAAGGTTTTTAGGTCTAGAGTTCAAGAATAGCAAAAGAAGAAAAGTACGACGTGAATTTTCACTAGACTGTCGTCCAAGATTGGTTCGAGCGTCAAAAGCAGAAACCCTCTCACTCGACTGTCGCCTCTCTTTCGCTCGAGCGACAGTCTGTTGCTCGACTGTCGTTGAGCCCTCGCTCGAGCGACAGTATTGTCTGGAAAAATTTTATTTCACAATTTAAAGGTTTTTTTCCTGACCCATTCATTTTTTATAACCTACCTATAAATACCAAATAGCCACAAAACCTTTTTTTTCTTAAGGTTGAACATTGTGAGAGATTTCTTATTATTTACCTTTCAACCTTCATGATTCATCAATATCAGTTCTTGGTAGTGAGAAAAATATCATTCATATAATCCAAATACCAAACTGTCTTTCCTCTACATCTGGTCAGAGTTCTGAAAATCAAGAGAAGTTGACTGGAGTTCCAGTTTGGAACAAGGTGTTCTTCATTGATCCACGGGAGATAAACGATTCCACAAGATTAGGAGTGCTGCAGGGTAGCAGATTCCACGAAGAGCTTTGGTAATAGCAGCAAAGGATTGGTGCAGGGGAGCACGAGATCCAGGAAAAGCTGTAAGGAGTGCAGTCAGAATCAAATAGTACGGGTCATCTAATCTGATAGATTGTAAGTTATTAAAATCGTTTATAGTGGATTGACTAGCAAAGTACCTGAAATTTTTCCCAATTAGGTTCGTGATCATCCGTGTCTTATTTACTACTTTATGTATTGTTTTGATTATTTGCAATGTTTAAACATAGGATTAAATTGACGTGATTGAATAACCATCTAGAGATAACAATTTGTGACTTGTGGCTAATTTGTTATAATATTTTAATTCCGTATAAAACATATATTCACCCCCCTCTAGGTATTATTAGGGTCAAACTACGCGCTTTTCAGTTTTTCAGTTACACCAACTTAGACTAAACAATGAATTAGCAAATAGGCACAAGGACAATTGAATGGAGACTAGTCTCCCTTTTGTATTTAGCAATTGGAGATCAATTCTATCTATTCCATTTCCAATATAATGATGCCAAACTTTTTTTGGAAAATATTGAATATTTACAAGATGATAAGAAAGTAGAATACAGTAGATTTAAACTTGTTTTTCTTCCTCAACAGTCTTGGGCTATGCAATCCAATTACAAAACTATCAACAAACACCAATCACTGGAGGAATGTAATTTCTGTTGATGGCTAACTATGTTGAACAATTAGGATCTCTGCAACCTTGATTTCTTTGGTATTATAAGACCCACAAAAGCCACACGTGTGATACAGCCAATGAAACGGTGTATTTCTTTTCTCGTCACAATCATTGCATAACACATCCTGGACATAACAAATGAAGTTCCTCGGCCACTAATTTAACAAACAAATGAGCTATGATTTGGAATGATGATTTTTTAGGGCTTCAATATCGTCTATTTTATTGAGGACAATTGTAATTGAGAGCTACTTGGGGTACAGGGTGGGGGTTCAAAACCCCCACCGATACCTCACACTAAGGGGGGTGGGTGTGATTTTTTTGACAATTTTTTATTATCATGGGGCCCACCCTTGTGAGTATAGGTAAAACTTCTGTCAAATATATTTCTGTACATCTATCTTAATTCATTATAATTATATATTTGCTTGGGATTTCATGCATTAAGGGAGGAATTGGTTAATTAACACCTTGTCTAATTGAGAAATAAATGGCGTCTAATATGATTAGTTATATGAGTGAAGTACTTTTAGAGATTTCATATTTACTATGCTATTACAATATTTTTGAAATAAAAATTATGTATTTGTTGTAAAAGGAAAGTTTATTAGGGTTTGTAGTGAATGACAACTACACCACTGTAGCCCTAGAAATTATTATGCTATTACAATATTTTTGAAATAAAAATTATGTATTTGTTGTAAAAGGAAAGTTTATTAGTGTTTGTAGTGAATGATAATTACACCACTGTAGCCCTAGAAATTATTACCATTGTATCCCTGATTATTACCTATAAATATAGGAATTTGATCATCAATAAAACACACACAAACCCATTGACTTCTCTGATTCTCTTCTCCTTTTCTCTCTATTTTATAACATGTTATCAGCACGATTCTCTTGAAATCAAAGGAAATTTGTTAGAAGGTAATAATATTTTTTCATAATCATCTATTACATGTACCAAAATTAATTTGGTGACATGTGATTCTTACAATGAGTTGGAATCAATTCAGCCGATGGTGACATGTGCATTCATT
>CAIGRQ010122478.1:0-11956 GCA_903798375.1 Fraxinus sp. D2006-0159 | reverse complement strand
AAGGACTTGACATAGGTGGTAATTAGTATAGAATGAGTCTTCTAAAATAGAAAATTTTGACACCTTACAAATTTTTAAGACAAGTGCACACAACTTTACTATCGTGACCAAAACTTTAATTTAATTCTTAGAAATGACCGTAGCAACGTCATAATATAATTCGAATTATTTTCGAGTTACACAAGAAAATTTTATTTGAAAATGACATAACATTTTTTTAGATACTATCTAGCCAACCTGGTAGATTGGGATCTACCTCCTGTAGCTTCCAAGAACAGTTGTAAATTCCAGACTCACAATCTTCTACTAAGATTTGTCGTATCGGTCTTACAATTTTCGGCACACACATCTTCCAAGTAGATATCCATGAATCACATATCCCTATTCTTCTTCCTGCTTGAATTCCTTCCTTAAAGTGTTAAGGAAGCCAAGTGTTTTGAATTAATGAACTTTGATGTTTTCCCAAAACTCGGTTGCTGGATCAAGAATTATGTGGATGAATCAATCAATGAATTTTTCTCTTGGATCTCTCCAACAATGATATGAAAGTATTCTGCAATTGTAGCACAATTCTTATAGGCCATGTAAACCTCTTCAAAATCACAAATTAGGTCTGGCCATATAAATATATTGCATGAGCGAGGAAGCTGTTGCTCGAGCGATAGCAAGGTGAAAGATGGGCAACAATGTTTCTGTTTCTGTCGCTCGAGCCAAGTCATGGCGACAGTATAGTGAAATTCCGGCACCGCGTTTTCCTTGTTTTCATCCTCTAACCCTAACATAACTCATATATACAAATTTCATCCAAGTCCTTGAGTTTTTACATGTGTTCAATTAAGACCCTTTTGTTCACAAACATGTCAATTACAACATTGGACCTAACAATCTCCTCACCATACAAATAAAGTCAAGGAAATAAAATACATCAAACTAAACTCCCCAATCTATACTACCCAAGTTACTCAAGTTTTTCTACTTCTTGCATTCCTTGGTATACTTGTTTCTTGAAATAAAAAACTCAATACCCAATGTAAAAGCACATGATACAAGAAATCAAAAAACTCATGAACACAAATAAACATGCTAGTTTGAGATGTGACATTAATGTCAACCAAAACACTAACCGAAACAGTAACATCACAAAACATCAAAACTCAAATAGATATGCATATGAGAAGCAATGCACAATCTCCACCTTACTGTAAACTCTCAATATTTTTATGAAGTAGACAAATGTATCTATGTCTCTCCCCAGTGACCCCTCATACATAAAATGTAAAACTAAATTTCATTTAATCATTTAATGCTCCCCTATGTATATTCTCTCTCACCATTTTTGTCACAAATGACTAAGGGTGAAATTTCAAATTCAATTTTAACCATGAATAGACAACAGTCCAAACTAGTTGATAGCATGCACAAGTATAATTAACAAGTAGTAAACATCCCCACATACTCAGTTTAGGTTAGAATGGAATAAATTATATTAGTGACTCTTGTATGTAAAGTATCACTAATTCAATGCTAACAGAACTCCAAACCTTAATTTTGTGAAAAGGGACATGCTAAACATCACTACTAATAAGTGTATTCTCCTACTAATGAAAATCAAACCATAAAGGAAGGTAGAACCTATAAATTAATATATTTTTTTCATATATCAATTTTTTTAAATATGAGCATAAATAGTTTTCACATATTTCAAACTCATCATATTTTTCACATCTTCCATATCTTCAAGCTCTTCGATTTTTCATCTTAAGTGCAAGTCATTCTTCATTGAGCAACTAAGATGACCTATTTAGCGAGCTTTAGGCCAATTAACCCAAGTCAGTTGACCATAGGCACCAAGTTTTTAGACACCCCGCATGTTTAATTGCTCGAATCAAATAGCCTCGAAGAAAAACATTAAGATGTTGACCTTATTAGGGGGATGTACTTAGGCTTAGGTCTAGTAAAAGTTCAATTCGTGTTCAAAGTCAACTTACTAACAAGTGACTGACATCCCAAATCCTACACATGAAGTTAAGTTCCATTTACAAAATCATAATGTGTGCAATGTAGATGGTACATGAAGATGTCTATACTAATTACTCCATATCAACCCAAGCAAGTAATGAAAATTATGCTACAGCTTATTAATTATGTCCATTCATGATCAACATGCAAGATTAAGAATGTTATATATATGCTGCAGTAAAAATTTCATCATTTTTTATTTATCATTTTATATATTTTCTTTCAAAACATGAATGCGTTATGCACATAAAATGTCAAAACACATAAATAAACATAAAATAAATAAAAATATATATATATGCACGAATTTTCTACCCAGAAAATAAATAAACAAATATGATGCATGTATAAATCAATGTCACACAATGATAAAACACGAGCATACACCAGAAAATACATAATCAATTAGGTACGCAAATGTTTTTACCTTTAAGAGCACCGTGATCTATTTCACAACTTTTGAGATCACTTTTCTTCACCTAAACTTGCCTAGTGACAGGAATATTACTATTCATCTGTGTCATTAATTTCATCAACTGACTCACTTGACTAGTAAGAAAGTGAATCTGATCAACAAACTCCTGATTCTTATTTTTATTTAAGTTCTGGCTTCTATTTCTGTTCAGCAAATGATGACACCTAGGGATAAATCTAAGACCAATGTTATGTGGACGCTGATGTCTATTCCTAAGTCGATGGGTCATACGATGTTTAGTAGGCCTCTGTCTAACAAATCATTTATTCTTAAGATCGGGGTTAGGCACAAGTTTGGGCTGGTCAGTGGCAAGGACAAATATGGCATTGGACGTACTAGCACTCTTCTCCTTAAAACCTAGACCTCCCATATTTCCAGCCGGCTTGTCCATTCCTAAAATGTTATCTAACTTTTCAGAACCACTAGAGAAGGCAAGCAATTGAGATTTAGAATATTCTAGATAGCTCAGAAGGTTCTTAACCTGGACTTTTAAGGTTTTATTTTCAACTGTCAGTTCATTAGCTCTCCTAGAGATCTTTTCAAACTCACTAGTGAGATTCCTAACCTGAGTATCTAAAGATTCATTAATGGATTTCACTTCACTTAGAATCGAGGTAGATTCCTTAATGTGCGCTACTAATTCTCATTTTCCAATTCAAGTTCCTTATTTTTCGCACTTAAGACTTTGTTTTTAGTAAGAATTGTAAGACTCTCCTCGTACATCTTATCATAAGCCTCTTGGATATCTTCTTCATTCTTAGACTCTTCTTTAGAATCCTCATCACTATCTAAGCCCTCTTCTCTCTCATTTCCCTGGTCACATCATTCCTTAACTCTCGTAGTAAATGGATTTAAAATCAACGAGTGCGACAAGTGTGTATATGTAAGTGTGTATATGTAAAACATACACCAAATGCCTATGTGATTGTATATCTTTATGTAGGCGACATGTTGATAATGGGCAATAGTCATGAAATGTTGCTAAACACCAAGAGAATGCTAACGAAGCATTTTGATATGAAAGATATGGGTGTTGATAATGTGATACTAGGGATTAAGATCTGTAGAACAGCGAAAGAAATTGTACTTTCCCAATCTCATTATATTGAGAGTGTAGTGAAGAAGTATAACATACTTGAGGAAAGTCCTGCGAAAACCCCTATTGACCCAAGTTTATACTTAGTAGAAAATACGGGTGAATGTGTGTCACAACTAAAGTATTCACGGGTTATAAGCAGTCTAATGTACATTACGAACTGCACTCTATCGGATACAGCATATGCCGTGAATAAAATTAGTAGATTCACAAGTAATCCAAGCCATGATCATTGAAAGGCGTTAACAAGGATTCTTAGGTATTTGAAGTATACCTTAAACTATGGATTACATTTCACAAAATATCATGCGGTATTGGAAGGATATTGTGATGCGAATTGGATACCTGACATGAAGGATTCCGAGTCTACTAGTAGTTATTTATTTACCATTGGTAGAGCTGTTGTTTCATGAAAATCTACATAGCAAACATGTATAACTCGATCAACAATGGAATCAGAGTTTATTGCTTTGGACAAAGCTGGAGAAGAAGTAGAATGGTTTCATAACTTTCTAGAAGATATTCCATGTTTCCCTAAGTCGGTACCTGCGATTAGTATACATTGTGATAGTCAATCGACTATTGGAAGGGCTAGAAGCAGCATATATAATGGTAAGTTTAGACATATACGACGTAGACACAAATACCATTAAGCAACTGATCCAAATGGCATCATCTCCATAGATTGTGTGAAATCAAAGGAGAATGTTGCGGATCCACTTACGAAAGGTTTGCCTAGAGATCAAATATGTTGCCTATCAAAAAGAATGGGATTAAAGTCTACTACATAAGGATCTTTGTAATGGTAACCCTACGTTGTTGATTGGAGATCCTAAGATCTTGGTTCAAATGGACAACTAAGTTATAAAGATTCAATGAAGCACTCATGAAATTATTTCGTAACTCATTCCTATGATATTAAAGTGCTTTCTGTAGAATGATTAGAGGTTAAAATACTCTTTTAATGATTCATATATCTCGATTAAGTCAAGTGGAGCAAGGCAGAATACTCTTAATAGGAGGTCTAGGTCACATATGTAAGTGTGAAGTGTGGCTGCTTCATTGAGAATTGTTCGAGGCTACAATTCTCTAAATACTTATGAAACCCAAGGGTGGTTCAGGGCCAAAATGAACCAAGTCATCCGTGTGAGTATTGTTGTCATGAATAACTATTTTCTTCCTTTGTAGAGTCTTTCTTGAAGTTTTTCGCTTTATTTTGCACCATTAACGGTAATAACTATTGATTTAGACCTTCCTTCTCTTTTTCTCTTGAAATATTAGTATTCGATTCGGGTTTTGATACATTTCTCTATTTTTTGACATTTTAAAGGTTTCAAATGATTCTGAAGCTCTATTAGTTTCTGATAGTATAAGCTGAGAAGGAATGGCAAAGTTAGAGATATAACTGAAGGTTTTAAAGATGCAATTCGGTTTATGGCATCGGATTTGGGATATAATGAGGTTCTTTTCCTTTGTGAATTCCATTATTTTTCAGTCAATCTGTCACATCAGTCGGAATTTCTGCTATTATGTATATGGTGGCTTAAGGTTGGAATTTAAAACTTTTTCAAGACAATTACAAATACTTTTTTGAGAGTCAAGTTTTGTTTTGTGTAAAATGCTGTGGATTTCTGTTTATGAAATGCTATGAAGATTCTCTTAGGTGAATTTTCTTTATTTCTTCGGTCATGATATACATAGTTGATTACAAGACCTTCTTTATGTTCTATTTACTACACTATAATGTTATATTTGAAGATAAATACTACAATGTGATTACTTAATAGAATGGGTATCTGAATATAGAGTTGATTTGCTTACCATGGAGAAACTGTGTGAATAACTGCGCAGGCCGAGTGTCTTGAAAGTGAAGAAACAGAAGCGATAAAAAAAAGATGTTGCAGGATAATAGACACAAAAATCGTGAACTGCAGATGATATGCTTTCTTGATCACCCCAGTGTTGTTTTCACTCAAGCACTGCTGCTTTTCTACCACAAAGAAGGGTGATCTTTACCTCAATTAAGTTCTTGAATATGTGCCTGAGATAGTGTATCGTGTGATAAGGCGGTATAGCAAAGCAAACCAATAGATTCCTATGATTTATGTCGAAGTGCCAACTAAAAATTTGATTTTAATCTCTATCAAACATGGGTTAAATATTATTTGTCGTTTTTAATTTTTTGTCACTTTTTGAGTTGTTATCAAACGTGCCCTTAATTATTGATGGTATTGAGACACTCTTTTTGGTTCACAAAATTAGACATTAATGAACAATTTATTAAACAAGATTTCAAGTTTTTTTTTCTCCATAGTACTATTTAACGCTATTTAATTTTTCGTAACAAACATGCCCTTGCACTCTACTGTGCATAATTAAATCCTCTCCTTTCCTTCCATTTCCGTTCTTGAAAAATAATTAATATGCAATATGGTCTGGTTTCCAATATATCTAAATCTTATGCAAATCCATTATAATTATTAAAAAGAGACCAATTTTGTTATGCAATGAACGGTCAAACCCTTCTATTCTAAAGAATTTTAATCAACAATGCAAAAGATTTCAGACATAATAATTGGGTTAACTGATATGAGCTTCTATATGGCCTTTTCAACAGTTATATTATTATAATCTCATTTTAGGGCATAATTAAGGGTATTGTCATGATTGCTTATCTCTGATACACATAGGTAGTAGCCCAATGGTCAAGTAGCTCGTCAGCTTGTCAAATCTCAATCCATGGATGGCTCTGGTTCGTTTCAGGACGAGCCCAAGCCCGATGCAAGGGTTCGTCTAAGGCTCGGCTTGTCGAGCTCGCGAACGACTTAAGTTCACCAGCCTCATAAAAGATGTGAACAAAAAAGTAAAAAATAAAATAAATAAAAAATAAACTCGAGCTCGTAAGGCTGCTCGGTTCGGCTCGTGAGCTCACGAGCTCATGGGCCAAGCTTGAGCTCATCTCGTCAAGTGGGCCAAGTTGGCTCGACTCGACTCGACCCATTGCCACTACTAAATACACATGCATTTGTTGGAGTGAAATGCAAGCCAGCCCTTGCGCCAGTGTCCCCCTCATTACAGCTCCATGGTTTATGTTGAATTTATGCAATAATAGAAAAAATCAAGTTCTTTGCCAAAAAATTGCATTATTGTTCCCCAACCCTGAATATTTACAAAGAGCAAGTTGGTCTTCAATATCGTAGTATACAATATATTCAAAACGCACTCTTTAAAGTTTCAATAAATAGTCACGTGGTTTTTATGAAAACGCGTCTCACTTCAAATTTGAGACGTCATACTATTGGACATGTGAGAATCATGTGAGGATTTAACAAAAATATGAACCGTAAAACTATTCAAGTCTTCAATAAATAGACATGCATACTTCATAAAAGCATGTTTTACTTCAAATTCAAGATACCATCCCAACTAAGGAAGCAAAATCTAGTTTCAAAAATACTAGATGTGTGGATCATATGAAAATTTGAAAAAACAATGGACGATTCCTGTCATGGAAGACAAATCATGCAACTAAAATAAAAAGGATACCATCTACAACAAACTTTTAAATAACTTGTGCATCGCTTTGGTACAATATCTTGCTCTTTACAATTAAAATAATTTTAAATATGACCATCTCTCTCGAAAACAAATTCACTACCTTACAATTAATTTGTCATTACTAGTGATTATCATTCAATTAAAAGATATGATTAATATTGATTGTTTGACTTTGACTTGAATTAAAATCGAATTTTAATCTGGACCAAACATGGGCTAAGTTTAGATATAATATTATTTTATTGAGAAAATGTATGATTAATAAGGAAATAGAGAAAAATGGATTCTTATCTCTGATACACACATGGTTAGTAGCAAAATGGTCGAGTAGCTCTTCGACTCGTCAAATCTCAACACATGGATGGCTCGGGCTCGTTTTAGGACGAGCCCAAGCTTGAGCCAAGGGTTTGTCTAAGGTTCGGCTCGTTGAGCTCACGAATGACTTAAGTTCACCAACCTCGTAAAAGATGTGAACAAATAAATAAAAATAAATAAACTCGAGCTCGTAAGGCTGCTCGGTTCGGCTCATGGGCCGAGCTTGAGCTCAGCTCGTCAAGTGGCCAAGTCGGCTCGACTCGATCCATTGCCACTACTAAATACACATGCATTTGTTGGAGTGAAATGCAAGTCAGCCCTTGCACTAGTGTTCCCCTCATTACATAAAAAATTTACTCTATGGTTTATGTTGAATTTATTCTATAATAACTTGTGCATTGCTTTGGTACAATATCTTGCCCTTTGCGATTAAAATAATTTTAAATATGACCATCTCTCGACGAATAAGATTCGATAACAATATTACCATCTCTCTCGAAAACAAATTCACTACCATACCATTAATTTGTCATTACTAGTGATTATCATTCAATTCAGAACTAGTTTGTGGTCCCCCCAAATTTTAAGTTGATACTATACATTTAGTCAGTATCCCACTAGATTTTTAAACCTAGAGATATTGCATCTATTATACCGTGCAAGTCTGTAATGCAGACAGCAAACAAAATAATTTTGTGTCCAAATTAATTAATGTCAGCCATTCTTTGCACCATCACAACCTTAAATACCAAACTCCATAAGGCATTGAATTATTGATTTTCTTAGGAATTGCTTTCGGCACGACATCACGTACAAAAGTTTAATGTTCAAATACAATGTTGTACCGAATCTTTATAAGGAAGAAAATTCAAGATTTCGTAAACTTTTAATTTCAAACTCAATCGCGATTTGTTTACAATGTTGTTGACAACAAGTCACGTTTGGACAATTTAAAAAATAATTTATCTTTCCAACAAACACTTTCCTGCCACCTACAATATTGACAATGTTGTAGAAAAATATTGTACAAGTAGATTTATTCTTTCATTCTGGATTTGCCATGAATATCCACCAGCATTTGCCAATGAAATCTTGAGCTTCTTTACAATAGGGTGTTTTTGAGTCACATTATTTTGGAAAAATGTATTTTGAAATAGTAGATTGATGGAAATGTGTTGTTGAAAAAGGAAGAAAAGTTATTGATGTGATGTAAAATATTATTTTATTGAATAATGTGTGATTGAAAATGAATAGAAGAATGAGAATGAAAATTATAATGTGGCTCAAACATGGACATAATAAACTTTATGAGATTTTTCTATTATGATGCAATACCTGATTTGTGTTTCTTTTTGTTATCAAAGAATTATATGAATAATTTATTCGTTCACATTACACTTTGGATCGAAAATTGTTGATCAATTTCAACAAGTTTTTATTATGGTCGATGGATGTGGAATAACACCCAATTTAAATAATATAATACCACCAATGCGTATAGTGAAAATCAAGTATATTGGCAAAAGGTTAAATTAGCATGTAGAAGTAGTTGCATGTTTATAAACTAGAAAATATCTACCAAATTGAAAAAGGTGATGTCATATTTTTATTAAAAAAAAACCTCCATTAAATACACAATCAGTCAAAAGTAACACTACTTTATTGAAAGTGCCTAATTTTATATATAGAGAGAGAAACTAAACAAAATTTCACTCGGTCTCCATTGACTTTAATGAAGAACAGATAAATAAAGATCCCTAATACAGTTAACATTATGTAAAGAAAATTAAAAATTGAACCCTAACAAAATTGGATATAGAACTCGATTTTTATCATATTGAGATCACTTCATCGAGAAAATAGTTATCAACCTCTTGTCCTAGACAGGCAAGATCTTCAAACGAGTCATTAAATTCTTCAAAATTTTCCATTTGCAAGCTCTGATCCAAAGCTGGAAAATCATCAAATGACATCTCAAATTCACAAGAATCATCGGCAAATGCCGGTGGATATTCATCGATTAATGTCTGTTCTTGAGATTGGATATTGAAGAAATCTTCTAAGAATGGAATATCCATTGGGAAATAGTCATTTGAATAATTTGGCACCCCATTAGAGTCACCTTTGCACTCTTCAACTTCCTGAACCGGGTCATTACCTGACCCGGTTTCAGAGACCGGTCCATCAACCGATGAACTAGGTTCAGTCAGTATGCACATGTCTTGAACCGGTTTGGACCGGTCTTCACATGACTGTTGACTACTTCCGGACTGGAGAACAGAAGTCGGAGAACAAAGATCGCGTGACTCATAACCGGACTCGTAACCGGAAACTGACGTTATATTAATTTCCGGCTTCTCCTTCGCCGGAGGATGGCTGAAATTAGTCAAAGCATCCGGTCCACGGAGTTTAATGGCGGCGTTATCATATACCATTGCAGCTTCCTCGGCCGTATCATAGGTGCCCAACCAAAGCCTAACTTTTTGGGACGGATCTCTAATTTCCGCCGCCCATTTGCCCCATGGTCGCTGCCGAACACCCCGGAACTTCCTGACGCCACCACTAGCCGGCGCCTTCACCTTCACCTTCACCTTCATCGGCTTCTGCTTGGGTTGAAGACTCTTCTTCCAATTAGTACTGCTACTAATTACGGCGTTGGCTTGGCTTTTACTAGCTGTTTCTATTTTGATTTCATTGACGTACTTCTTGACTCGCCGTTGCCGGAAAAGCTCGTCCTCTTCATCACTGGAGGAATCTGTTGCATAAGAATCAGTCACCGATATTCGAATGATTCTGGGACCATTAAAATTCTGTTCTTCATGGGTGTTTTTGGGCTTCTGATTTAAGGGTTTAACGAGTTTCTCGGTGACATGTCGAATCTCGGAGTATTTCACAGGCCATAAATCCATTGTTACAATCAACGATTTAAAGGTTTCACTAATGGCTGTCAAGATTTGTACGCATCTGAACAAGAATAGCAAACTTAAAAGATGGGATTCTAGTGAGAGAAAATGGGATTCGAAAGATGCTTGAAGTGCGATACTTAAAAGGGATTTAATGGTTTAAAGAAGGTAAGTGAATCAATAGCAGAAAAAAGAAAAGGAAAGAAACTGAGTGGGATTTGCAACAAGAGAGAATGGCACTGGCAGTGTATTCAATTTGCAGTGGAGACTGACGACTAACACTGAAATTGCTGTTTTATAGGATCTCCAAATTTGGTAAAACACAGCACTCAATTTATTATTTATTAATTTAATTAAATTTAAGAAACTCTGTTTTACTATTAATATTCGAATAAATCTCGAAGATATTTCTGTTATCGATTCACCGGCGTCGGAAAGATGGGCTTCCGGCATCCGCTGCCGACGGACACTGCTCGCCGCATATGTTAGATAGAGACGCGTAGCTTATGTGGGCCCTATTTCTGAGTTTGGTCCAATGAGTGTATGTCAAATGGTGCTAACTGCATGATTTTCTGTCTAGAAGAACATGTGGTCAGTCACGTGACGGTAGGCCCAGGATGCCCGGCTCGGTTAATATGAACAGTGAACTCATATTAAATTAATTTAACTTTTAATTTAACATTGAAATTATAAAAAAATTAATAGAAACAAAATTCAACAATTGGACTAGAATTATACTCCTCTATCGTGGACTGCACCGTACATAAATGACTTTTTGATTCTATACTTTGGCTAAAATTATACGCCCATATTTTTTATATTATAATTATAGGGTTGAGCCATCTACGTGACTAAACAACAAAGGCATATCGAATGTGATCAATTGTCATGTACAATGCTCTACAACTTTGACATAATTAATAATGACATATTGAACATGCTGAATTGGAATATTCACGTCAAATTTAAAGTTTTTACTATTATACAACAACTCTATTTACTTGACACGCCATCATCAACATTGTATTTAATACAGAGAACTCGATAATTCAATATTTAATGAAGTATTCGAGATGCTGAAATGGAAATTCAGAACAAATTAAAGTATATCGAGTTTTGTAACAACTATAGTACTCCAATACAAATCAACGTTTTGTTTAATACTCAGAATTAGATAATTTAATACTCACCGACTATTCAAGATGCTAAATTGAAAAATTGACGACAATATTAAAACTTGTCGTACCTTAGAACTCTATTCTGATTCCCAAAAAAAGTTATATTTAGAGTGTGTGAGCCACATTATTTGAAAGAATGTATTTTGGAATAGTAAATTAATGGAGAATGTGTGGTTGAACAAGAAAGAAAAGTTATTGATGCGTAGGAATGACAACCGGACGGGTATGGGACGGGACGGTCATTCCCATCCCCGTCCCATCGGGTATTTTTATTACCTTACTCCATCCTCGTATCCGGTTAAAGCAAGACGGGCGGAATCGAGGCGGGATCGGATCGGGACGGGGCAAGTCCCTTGCCTCATTTATTTTTTCTTTTTATTTTTTATATATTTTAATTTTTGCTTTTATTTTT
>CAIGRQ010122470.1:0-20127 GCA_903798375.1 Fraxinus sp. D2006-0159 | reverse complement strand
AAACTTGAATCTACGGATTCTATTATTTAATTAGTTAAATATTAATTCGATTAAATAATAGATTGTGTCATAAATATGCATCGGTTATATATACTTTAAGAGTGCTTATGTCCAAAGTTGATTGGACCTAGGACATAACACTTACAGATCCTTCCTATTTCTAGGCAACCCCTGAACTTATCCTGTCGAAGACACTTACCGACCTCTGGGGTCTATTTTCTAGTTTTTAGTTTGGAGGGAAGTTGAATGGAGCTTCGTATGACCTCTTCGGGGCATAATTAGTCGACGTATCCACCTTGACCTCACTTTCCTAAGGAACCTCTATTCCGGCATAAGGATGTCCAGCCATTTGGCTTTGGACCTCTTTCTCCTCCTAATAATATCCCTGACTCTCTAGAAAGGCATTTTCAGGGACTGTGTAAGGAGGGACATGATATCCTCCTCGTCGTTGCATGTTCATCAACATTCCTGTATGGCCAAGTTCTGCTGAGTTATGCTCCTCATGTAGGCTGCCATAGTGGCCATTTCCCTTGTAAGCCTAGCTGCAACCCTGCCCCCACCTCTAGACCCTCCTCGTCTTTGTGTGGAAGGTCATGTGCGAGCAGCTGGGACAGCTCTTGAGGATTTTCCTTCTTCAGGGTATTCTCTTGTCCTCCTAAGTGTATTTTCGTCATTTGAACTCATTTTGCTTTAACCACTTAGTGTGAAATTTTTCCTTTCTTCAAGGGTTCTTATTTTCTAACAGCTTCTTTTTCAGGGGTCAAAACTTTTCTCAGCCAAAGTTCCAACTGTAGCCTGGCCTTTCCTCCACGTATGTTCGTGGTTGAATGTATTGTTTCCCACAGACGTTGCCAATCTGTAGACCCCAAAAATGAGCCCAACAGATGTCGAGCTCACTCTTGCCACACCAAGTATGGATTTAATATGTTTTTACCGGAACAAGTATGGTAATCAACCAAGAATGGACGCATGAGGTACTTTCCAGCTAGAGATGACAACGTTTTGGACTCCGACGATGTGATTCGATAGCAATGGCACTATCAACGATTGCCAAACTAAGATAACCAAGAACGAATCTCTCTTCACGTCCAAAGGAATATGTGAAAGGATAGATAAAAAATATTTTGGATGTGTATTGAAATAACAATAGCTTCTCTTTCAATTTGTATTCAACAAAGTTGTAAAAGAGTAATGGAAAAATTGCTAAGTTTAGCTTTGTTGAATTGTCGAGAGTTTTTAGTACATGTATTTTATCTTTTGATTATCAAGATGCCAACCCTTTCTTCTTACAAAGAGAGGTTATTTACAGTGTCATGGCCGACGTGATAATCGTTGGATCAAAACCACATGACCACATCTTTTACACTGAAGCCCTACATCATTATCTATTTCTATTATTAATTTTAACAAAGGGTCAGCCATTCTACATTGTAGGTGAACACACTGACAATTTTATTACAAACGTCACATCAGTCATTCTTTGGATCTTCAAATCTTCAGTGGGTCAGCATCGGCTTCAGGGGCTTCGGACGATTTATAGCTTCGAACAACTAGCATGAGCCTCAGATTCTAGTTCAATGGCCTCGTATATGGTAGAGGAGTTCGATATCAATGTCTGCTTCAGTGAGAGGACGTCGAACGTCTACTTCTTTCTTTTATCGTAGCTCTCCTTTGACATTTTTGTTGACTTTCTGCCCACATGGCTTTGTTGTCCATGTGGCTATCAACGTAGCTATCTGGCCCAAAACCTCGAAACCAGGGTGTAACAAAAATTACTAGACTAGCCTTTTGCAGAGCACCAAGGCACTTTGAACAACTATCGTTTGAAGAATTTTGGGAAATGTGCTCAAAATTCTTCACAGTCACAATAGGAGTGGCATTTATGTGATTCTCAAAAATATTAAAAGTCGCCAAACAGCTGGAAGAAGAGAGGTGGAGTCAAATGCCACATAAGCACAAGACGGAGTTAGAAGATGCAAAGTATTGGGGAATATGGATGTTGCGGCTTTGTAGGGAAGCGAAGTGCTCCGCCATTGATGATGCTAATAAAAAAAATGATTTTTGGAGTTTAAACGTGCAATTAGGGTTATGAGAATTTGAGGAAAGAGAGAAGATGGGGTTTTCTTTTTAGATCATTCTACTTGAGATCGACATTTTTAAGGCGATGGTGGCTGCAGCGGTGGTGGTGGGCAGAGAAAATGAAGATGAAATGAACTTTATTTTTATTTTTAAATTTTGATATTTAATTTATTTAGTTGACTCATTTGTAATTTTTAAAAAATCTCAGGACCATTATTATAATTAGATTTTTATTTTTTTTCTTCTTTTCCTTTTATTTTATTTAAATGTGAAGGTACAATTGTCGTATCATAATTTCTTATTGAGAAAATGAACTATATAGAGTATTCTACACTAAACGTTTCAAATAGAGACTTTTTGTACTATTTTCAAATGGTAGTGCATTTTCGGCAGTTTGGCCAATAAGTAGGGGGTATTTTGTTGTTTAGTCTTTATTTATTCGTTATATTTACTTTTTACTCCGTTATCGATAAACTTCTATTTATTTTTATTATTATTATTATTATTATTTAGCTGAGTTCTAACCCCATTTACTATTATTTTATTTTTCTTATCAATAAAATCAACCACCTAATGTGATTTATTTATCTAAGGAAAAGATTTAACGCATTTTTTTCCTTTATTTTCTAATTTCATGACTTTCTTGCTAGTTTTCTTCACTTATTTTTTTACTGGGAACGGATCCTCATAAGAAATACTTTAGAATTACAATTGTATAAGAAATTCACTACTCCCAATCAATATCAATTTATTTTGTTATGAATTGTGCAAGATGAATTAAACAAACAATCAAGAACTCCAAAATTTTGCTTGTAAATCCAAGCTAGGAAAGAACTGCGAGCGGAGGAGGAGAATTCACTAAATTAAAATAATGATTTTGTTACAAGATTCGATGCTCGCAACCTAATCTAATATCTCTTTAATGTTATAAAGAGTCTACAAGTCGTGGAATATATATATATATATACAACCCTAAAAACTGTATTTGGAAGTGTATAGGTATCATAAAACGCGTCAAACTTGAAAACATGCCAAACTAGATTATTTGGCACTCGAGTGAAACACCTCGCGCTCCATGAGTGGCGTGTCTCTACATCTTGAGTGATAAGCTTGCGTACATCAAGTGATCTTCTACGACACAGTCTAAGGTGCTTCATCTCTAATCCAAAATCTTCTCTTCTACTCCGAATGGGGTCAAGGCACCCGTATGCGGCACTTGGACATCCCGTCTCTATCCAAAACACGTCAATCCATATTTTGACTTCTTCAATGACTCTTCAATCAAAACATCAATTCCTTCTCAACCAAAACACTAATTCCTAATGGAATTTGGGTCACAATTCAACAAATATCCACCTTTATACAAATTCTAAATCAATGAATTACTCTTCACTCTTCAATAAGCAATTATCCACCTCTTGCACAACCATCAAAGGGCTAATTCGACAACAAATACCATCCAATCCAAACAATGCTTATACTTGGCCACAAAGAGTGTTTTTGTCAACATATCAGCAAAATTCTCCTTGGTATCAACCATTCTCACTAGGGCTGGACGTGGGTTAGGTTGGATTGGTTTTGAGTCCAACCCAAACTCAACCCAATAGTTCGGTCTGACAATAATTCAAATCAAAACCAACACATTCACGATTGAAATTCAACTCAACCCAAACCGACCAAACTCGGGTTTTAGGTTGATTAGTTTGGACTTAAGTCGAATTCAAGTTGGACAATTTTTTATGGGCCCAACAGTTGGGACCTTTTTCGTTGAATATTAAATTTTTTTTAAAAGTTTGATACCATTCAGTTTGGACCAATTTCAATTACATTTAAAAGGATGATTTGTAAGGCCTTAAGTCGTTTGAAGTTGGATAAATGGTCTGTGGGGTTAAGTTCAATTCCAATAGAAGAATATAAATTTAAAATATTGTAAAACTTGTTAAACAGATTATATCATGATCAAATTAAATACATATTAAATCAATCCAATACATGATGAATACTTGTATATAGGGATGACAAAATAGCTCGTCAGCTCAGGCTCGGCTCGGAAAAAGCTCGAGTCAAGCTGGCTCGTGTCTCGGTGGGACCCTAGCCAAGCCCCATTTTGGGACGTCGCTCGAGCCAGACCGGCCCGTGAGCCTGAAATTTTTTTAAAAAAACTTGTCTGCCACTTTTTTTAAATTTCTTTTTTTATTTTAGCTATAATTCTTTTAATAAGTTAATATTTAGTTATTATTTAATACGTATAAATTTCACAAATTTTAAATTCTTTAAAATAATTTAAATTTTTCTCCAATTTAAAAAAAGAAAAAAGCCCGCTCGGGCCTAACCCTGCCCACCTCGCTAAGGCCCGAGCAGAAAGCTTGGGTCTAGCCTAAATTTTTTGGCTCACAGCTCGACTCGTTGACACCCCCTACCTGCATATTACACCTATTGAATAAAATAAATTCAACCTAAATACTAAAAATGTTAAATCATCCAAACTCAATAAAAAATATCCTACTTCAATACAAGTATTTAGTCAAAAATCAGTCAAAAATTGAGTCGAGAAGCTGAGGTAGGAGTAGCAATGAGAGGCAAAGAAACAAGAGATAGAAGAAATGTAAGGAAGAGGAGAATTTTGATCATTAGGTTTTAGGTTTTTGGTCTTAAGTACTAATCTTCTTTTTAATATTTTTTAATTTATTGGGTTGGGTAGGGTAGGATATGATTGGATTTTAATAGATACCTTGGAACCTAACCCGGCCTAAAATTTGATTTCCTAACCCAAACCCATCCCAATTGAACTAACAAACTAATCCAAGTCGGTTGGTTTGGGTAGAGTTGATCGGTTTGACTGGTTCAAATTGGTTTTTACCCAACCTAACGCCCATTATTATATCACCGCAAGCAATCACATCACGTACAAAATGATACATCACATCAATGTATCTTGTCCTCTCACGAAACATCGGTCCTTTGTCAAACAAATAGCACTCTAACTATCACAATAAATTATAGATATCTGCAAGGTTTTCACAAATTTTACCGAACAATTCTCTCAACCACATAGCTTCTTTCCAAGCCTATGTAATATCCATGTACTCTACCTTAATAGTAGACAAAATACTATATTCCGTAATGCATCCTTCCAACCGATAACACAACTCACAATTGTAAACAGATACCTTGTAAGTGATCTCATTTTATCAAAATCTCCTTCATAATCTGAAGCAATATACCCGATGAATCCATCCGTATTTCTCCCAAAATGAAAACAAGCATTAGTAGAGCAATGTAAGTATCAAATTATCCATTGAACTGCTTTACCAATGTTTCTTACAAGGATTTACCATGTATGTGCTAACTATATTGATTGTATGTGCCAAATCTAGGTGTGTACAAGCCATAGCATACATGAGCGATTCAACTGCAATTGAATAAGGAATCCATGACATGTAATCAATGTCATCATTTCATCATGGACACTAAGCAAATGATAGTTCAAAGTGGGAAACCAAGGAGTACTGGCAGCTTTTTCACTCAACATATTAAACCTGTGAAGTATTTTCCCAATGTACCCTTTCTGGCTTAAGTATAACTACTAGCCTTTGTATCTCTTAAGAACTCCATTCCTAGAATCTTTTTTCATGCTTCCAGATCCTTCATATCGAACTCTTCATTGAGCTAAACTTCCATTTTTATTACCTCTTCCTTTTCATTGGCAGCTATCAACATATCATCAACATAAAGTAGTAGATATGTAAATGACCCATCATTACACTTCCTAAAGTAAACACAACTTTCATAATTGTTTTTTTAAAGTCATGAATGAGTCAAACATTTATACCATTTCCTCGGTAACTACTTCAGGCCATAAATGGACTTTTTTAACTTGTACACATAGTCCTACTTTCATATAACTATGAAACCTTCTGGTTGTTGCATATATATGTCATCCTCAAATTCTCCATGCAAGAATTATGTCTTCATATTCAACAGCTCAAGCTCCAAATCATGCTTAGTCACAATACCAAGCAAAGCTCTAATTGAGCTATGCTTTACAATTGGAGAAAACACATATACAAAGTCTACACCTTGAGTCTGACTGTAACCTTTTGTCAATAATCTTGCCTTGTACCTGGCATCTTCAACTTCTGATGTGCCTTCTCCACTAGAATACCCACTTATGATGAACAACCTTCTTCTCCTTGAGTGATTTCACCAAGTCCTATATTCCATTTTTATGAAGTGATTCCATCTCCTTTTGCATAGCAATCATCCATCTGTTAGAACCTTGTAACTCACTACTTTTGTATATGTAGCAGGTTGTTCACTAGAATCAATATTTTCAGTCACTTTCAATGCATATGCTACCAAATGAACTTCTCTATACTTTTGTAGAGGTCTAATTACCCTTCTCGATTTGTCTTTAGAAATAAATAATGCGGTATCAGTGGGAATGATAGTAAAGTGGTGCTCTCATTCTCTTCTGGCCTAGACTGGTGTGAAGACTATGGTTTATATCCCAAATGATCTCAAACTCCACCCAATTACTTTGTTACTTCTAGTTGTTTTACTAGAATCTTTGAGTGGTAAATTTTAAACCATTGCATGTTCATTAAACAATATATCTCTACAAATTACCACCTTATTTATTTCTGGACACTAAAGGTTATATCCTTTAATGTCGGATTTATAACAAAGAAATATGCACTTTCTAGATCTTGGCTCCAATTTCCCATTATCCATATGAGCTTAGCAGGACACTCAAATATTTTCAAATCTAAGTAATTAGGATGAGTACTAGACCAAACCTCTTTTGGAGTCTTTTTCTCAATAGTAATTGATGGTAGATGGTTGATAATGTAGAAGCAACTTCAACCTAAAATGTCTTAGGCAACCCAGAATTTGAAAGCATACATTGGACCTTCTCCATCAATGTCCTATTTATCCATTATGTCACACCATATGTTGCAAAGTACCATGCATTGTCAAGTATCTCATAATCTCTTCTAACTTGCAAAAATTATTGAATTCATTCGAACAAAACTCCAATCCATTATTTGTGCAAAAATGTTTTACGTGCTTTTTAGTCTACTTCTCAATCATTGTCTTCCATTCCTTGAAGGTACCAAACATATCACTATTTTGCTTGAAAAAGAAAATTCAAACCTTTTTGGAGAAATCATCAATTACTGTCAATAAATAATATGCACCTCCTCTAGAAAGCACCATTGTGTGTCCTTAGAGATTTGAATGGATATAATCAAATGTTCCCTTCATATTATTACTTCCTTTCATAAATTTGACCATAGTCTATTTTCTAAAAATACAGCATTCACAAAACTTTATCTTGCTAGTACTTTAACCATCAAGAAGTCCTCTTCTGTTCAATTTAGCCATCCCATTCTCACTCATATGCCCCAATTACATATGTCACAATTTAGTAACTTCGTTATCTAACAAGGAAAAAGTGGTAACGATTGCATCCCATGTAACTATAGATCCCTACCATACATATAATTGAGATAAGCTTCATTGTCCTTTCATCCCAACAAGAGCGCCTCTACTTACCTTCAGAACTCCACATTCACTCGTGTCCATATACCCCTTAGCATCAAGGATACTCAAGGAATCTTCAGGTCTGGAACATGCCTCACATTAGTAAGTGTCCTGATAGCCCGTCAAATATTTTAATCATGACTGGTCCAATTCCAACTATTTTACAAGGTGTGTTGTTCCACATAATCACAGCACCTTTCAAAACCACTTTATATGTTGTAAATCAATCCCTATTGGGACACATATGGAATGTACAAGCTAAATCAATAATTAAAAGGTTTGAAATCACAGAAGCTCTCATTTTCTTTGGCTATCTCTTACAACACTGACTTCTCTAGTATCCTCATATTACTTTCCATTTTCTTTAGTAGTAGCCATCCTTAAGTTTTTCCATTTGTAACAGCCATGTCTAATATGTCCATTCATTTTGCAAAAGTGAAATACCTTTTTCTCTCTGCCTTGACTTCGATATACCCTTCGAATTACCACCAAGATTCATATCTTGAATTCTCCCATGAACAACTAGGCCATCTGCCTGACCCACAGATCCAATCACAAAATGCTTCATCTTCTGCTTTGATAGTAAAGTATCATAGACATAATTAATTGTAAGAGTATCACGACTATAGAGAAAGTGTCTTTAAAATTGTATACGGGGATGGTAACTAAGACAACGTAATCAAACCAAGATCCTACTTATTAAATTTAACCTCCATAGTCTCAAGATCAGCTATAATTTCTTTAAAAACTGTCAAGGGATCTTCAATAGATGTATCTTAAAACATGCAATGAGAATGAAAACGCTGCTTCAAGTATAACTTATTGGTCAAACTCATTGTCATAAAAAGTTGTTCCAATTTCAACTACAACCTAACGATACTTTTCTCCTTAAGAACATCTTGAAGAATATCATTTAAGAGATAAAGATGAATTTTGGACAAGGCCTTTCGATCCATACGTTGGTTTTCCTCCAGCATCCAGTGAAATGCATTTTATCCAACCCTAAAAAGGCATCATCTAAATCCATCTGCACGAGTACAACTCGCATATTCACCTACTAAAGCGAAAACCTTATGTTATGATCCAAAAGTGGAATATCATATTTCATCATTACCATGCTAAAAATCAACCTTGTTTTGATACCAGTTTGTTATGAATTGCACAAGATAATGTGCAAGATGAAATAAAAAAATCATGAACACCAAGATTTTACGTAAAAATCAAAGATGGGAAAAAAATCACGGGTAGAGGAGGAGAATTCACTAAATCAAAATAATGATTTTGTTACAAGATTTGATTCTCTCAACCAAATCTAATGTTTCTCTAATGTTATGAAGATTTGAAATGGAATGTGTATCTTAAAACGTGTCAAATAGGAAACATGCTTAGGTTAAATTAATTGGATCCTGCCGATATTGGGGATCAATGTGATCCATTTTAGAAGATGAAGTGCTTTAATTGTATTACAAAGGACATAAACTGGATAGATAGATGGATTCAAGGACATAGAAGAAAATGTATAGTGTCATGCAATCTTTAGGCACAAAAGCATTGTTGTCACAAGGCCATTTTACGAGTAGAGATTGAAATTCTTGCTATTGCAACCATTTGTACCATGCAATCGCATCGTGCGAATCTAGATGAAAGATTTTGTTTCTTTTTCAATTTGGTCCATCTTCTTTAAAAGCAATTTGTACTTCGGTTTAAATTAGTTTCAGCCTCCAATTTTGAGATTCTCTATACTTTATCGTGGAAAACAATGCTAGGAAGAGGATTGAAGGAAAATAACATCAAGAAATTGATTCAACGTCTTTTTCCTTGTATCCATACATTTCGGGTGATGAAATTCCGGTCTTTTTGTTGTATTTACATTATGGAGATGCTAGGCTAAACAAATCTAGTTTTGGGATGAAGATAGAATATTTTGTTTTACCATTTTGACTTAAAGACCGTTTATTTAGTTAATTTGTGTTGTTGATTGCTATTGAATCCTTGTTGAATTATTTGAATGCTTGATCACCACTTAAATAATTAGTTTTTTTAGGGAGTTCAAAATAATTCTAGAACATTGTTATATCAACATAAGACTCAATAAATTTTAGGGATAAAGTTTATGACTTGTGTAATCACATAGGTAATCATGTAGATGAATGTATTACTTCTCACATGAATTCAGGATATGGTTATTATCAGGTCCTGCACTAGAATAGGTTTGACTTACCTTAAAATAGATAGATAGATAGATAGATAGATAGATAGATAGATAAATAGATAGATAGATAGATAAAATCAAATAAGTAATATACAAATTACACTAGATAACATAAGTCGAGAGTTGAAATAAGGGAACAAAAGGTGTATTCAGAGTCACAACACATCTTTCCCACACATAGTTTTCATACAACCTTAGATAATAAGTAGGACAATATTAGTATTTAACCAAGCACAATCCAAACAATATTTTTGCTCCCGGTTACATTTGAGTTTGACAACGAATTCGTGCAATTTAATTTAAAGCATATTCCTCTTAATTAAATACTCTTACTCCTAAACTATTACTTGCCAATGATTTCGTACGTTTACAAGATTTCACCGAACAAGTTTGGCACCATTGTTAGGGAATAAAGTTTTTAAAATGAATTTATTGATTTGTAACTGGAATCGAAATTCTATTGTTGTTTTTGTCTACGGATCATGTACCTGATCTCTCATGTGTCTTGTATTCTTTTCAAGTGTTATTTAAAAGTTTATGCAATATTCTGATGAACTTGAGCTTCTACAATACATTTCAAAATCGAAAAAACCTTCAGGTAAATGAGAAGAGAAGAGAAAGGAAAATAGCAAGGGAAAGAGAACAAGAATTAGAAATAGTGAAAAATCATTTATTAGCCGCTCAGCTAGTTATAAAAGTCGTCAATGAAAGCGGCATGCTAGTTGAAGACTACTTGATCCTTGTTCCAATACCCACATGGTTCGGTATGATCTATCTTTCTTTCGGGCAAGCTAACTACCACCTTTGACCAGATTTCATCAACGTGTTCCAGAATTTTCAAGATAACAGGTTCTATGGAAAGCACATGAAAATCCACATGAGCACATTTGAGGATTTTGTATCTAAGTCATCAGTTGCAAAAGAATGTTAGTGGATGCATTTATTTCCTCATAATTAAGGGATAACATAATAGAATGGTTGAATTCACTATATGCTGGGAGCATCACATCTTAGAATGACATGGTGAATAAATTCACAATGAAAATTTTCCACTATCTAGAGTTCATTAGATCATAAATGAGACACACGCATTCAACCTTGAGAGCAATCTAGTAGTATGGGACAAATCAATGACCTACTTCGAAAATATCTCAACAATGATATTAGCAAACATGCACAAGTTTTTTTTATCAAGGCTTACTGTCTAAATTCTGTAACATGGTCGATGATTTAGCAAAAGGATTAGTCTAGATGATAAAAGTGAATGATGCTTTAAAATATTCAAAACAATAGTGAAATGTAAAGGGAGGTCATGTGTCGATGATGCTTCTGCAACATGGTCAATTATGCTTATGAATGATTCAACTTAAGTCTCTCTTAGGGAGAGACCATTTGTTTAAATTTTAGGGATGCAATAGAGCTCAGACTTCCCCATAATGAATAGTATATAGGTTAACGGTTTGGACACAGAGGTTTGGGTCGTTATACACATGTCACATAGACGAAAGACTTCCATGTGTCGATGATGCTTCTGTAACATGGTCAATTATGCTTATGAATGATTCACCTTAAGTCTCTCTTAAGGAGAGGCCATGTGTTCGAATTTTGGGGATACGATAGAGCTCAGACTCTCCCATAACGAATAGTATATAGGTTAATGGCTTGGACACAGAGGTTTGGGTCGTTATCCACATGTCCCATAGACGAAAGACTTCCTATCCTTTATCATTGAGTTCAGGCCGATCAACAACACTATCTTTCTTTAATAGGATGATAGATAGTACCAACCTAATATGGTCAAGCCCTTACAACTTACAAGAGACGTACATGGCCTTGAATATCTTCAAGCTAATGCCCCACTCATTTTCCACTAGATTCCACATGATGAAAGGCCTAGGAGGGATACATGCCCATCCATTTAAGCTGAGCTATGTTGGCTTGATCCCAAAACCATTGAACACCTCTCGGATGAAGGGATGGATGCCCTAAAATTTAATATAATCAAATCTTTTTCTTTTTTCTTTTCTCTTATTTTATGAATATGAATTATTAAAGGTATACGTATGAGACACAATCTACTAATTATTTGAGTTCGAGAGTTGGGATCTCCACCCTCCGAGAGACGAGACATCGGGCTTATCCTCTTTTTTTTGCGAAGTTCTTTGACAAAATAAAAAATATTTAATTGTCAACAAAGTTGTTTCTTAATTTTCTTGATTTCAAATCCAAAAATTCTTCTTATTTATACATAAGACATAGGTCGTTTTCATTGGGGATCTATAGAAAGTCCATTTTATGAAATTTTTTTACAGGGGCATGGGTGCTTTATTTATCACTAAGAAGAGATAATGGAAGTAAACACATTAGTAACATAACCTTATTCATAAAGGTCTATAGGGCAAGCTACATAACAAATATATTGATATGCTTTTCCAATAACGGGCTTTATATGGTAGCATCACCCATTATGAAGATAAAGTTTGGTAAATCCACCGGTCTACATAGTCTTCCATGTATTAGTAGAAGATTTAACAGCTGCCGCAACCCTTGCTTCTTCAGGCAGAACTCCAGGTTGAGGAATTACTCAAATCTATACCAGAGGTAGTTGTTTCTTAATCGTAAAATACTTGCACAAACAGCTATATCAAATAGGTTAACAGAAATATACTAAAGGTTGTTTTAGTATTTTTTTCATCTAAACTTTCTTAGGTAGCCTTATTAAATTTACGTTATTTAAACTTCTTCCTTTTAAGGAGAGTCAAAATTTCATACCCAAGTTTTTTGAAAGAAACTATAGATGGCTCACACTACCAACTCATACACTTCATGCTTAAAGTGCTCTATTCAATTGATGTGAACCCACGTAGAGTAGGACAAAACCTACAATGGAATTGAAATTGAACCCAAGAAAGCCAAAGAACCAAAGTTTTGGATTTGATTCAAAAATAACAAATCAAAATTATCAATAAAACGTAAACGAATGTTGACCCTTTTGATTGAATATTTGAGAATCTCACTTGAATGATTTGAATGCCACAAGAATGATCTTGATAAGTTCGTGATTTGTCCAATGAAGAACAAGAATTCGAAAGCTAATAGCCTCCCAATAATCTCAATAATAATGTGTGTGTTACAATGAAAATAATGAAATCTATTTATACTAAGCTTTAATTATGATACTTAAAACGGAAATAGACTCTTAAGATTATAAATATATCAAATAAAATAGAATACTAGTCAAATAAGGAAATTTCAAAAAAATGAAATTTTGGCTATCCCAATTTAGCCATGCGGCCACATGGTGTTTTTGTATGTGATCGCATGGCACAACTCGAAACCAAAGTATTGCATTCGGTTGACCTCCATACGGTCGCATGGTTTTTTCACCATGCAGTTACATGGCTTTAATTTGAACTTCTCTTTTTCCTAGTGTAGAATTTTGTACTATTTCCGAAATGTACTCACGGATGGAAATCTGACACCTGAGGTGAAAGTTATGCACATTTTCATCCACACTGCTCGTTCGCTGCTTGAAACGAGTTGATCCATTTGGTTTCTTCTTCTGAGCCCAATATGAAACTTGTTCCTTGACTTGTCAACTTCAACACTTTGTTCACCATAGCTTGAGCAAGCAATTCCATTGTCTCTTTCACTCACTTTGCCCTCGAAAGTGTCATCGGACCTCCTCCAATAATCAACGTGTCTTTCCTGGAGGTTCACTTTGACGTGCTCGAATCTGTGCTCACATCATCCCTTCCCTCTTCAAAAGGATTCATCAGCAAATCAGTACCTGCATCAAAGAAAGAAAGAGAGAGAGAGAGTGAGAGAGAGAGAGAGATCAGATACATTAAAGGTAGCCGAAACATTATACTCACCAGGAAGATCTAGCTTGTATGCATTGTCATTGATTTTCTCAAGAACTTGATATGATCCATCTCTTCGTGGCTACAACTTTGATTTTCTTTGCTCTGAAAAGTGCTCATTTCTCAAATGTACCCAAACCCAATCATCAGGTTTAAATGAAACGCTCTTCTGGCCCTTGTTTACTTGCAATGTATAATGCTTGTTTTTGTTTCAATTTGCAATCTCACTTTCTCATGGAGTGACTTAACCATTTCGGCCTTTCTTTTCCCATCTAAGCTACTACGTTCATTCACATGTAAATGAATTAAATCCAATGGTATTGATGAATTAAAACCATAAACAATTTCAAACGATGAACATGAAGGTATAGCCCTATTGTATGGAAAATCAACGAAAGGTAAGCATTCTTCCTAACTTTTCAAGTCTTTATTAACCATAGTGCGTGCACAACAATTGGATCATAGTCATATTGACTACCTCGGTTTGCCCATCGATTTGTGGGTCACATGTAGTAGAAAACAACAACTTAGTACCTAACTTACCCCACAAAACCCGCCAAAAATGACTAAGAAATTTAACATTTCTATCTGACACTATTCTCTTAGAAACCCTGTGTAATCATACTATTTACTTAAAGAACAAATCAGTGATGTTAGTGGCATCATCGATTTTATGAAATGGAATGAAATGCGCCATCTTAGAAAACCTATCGACCACTACAAATATTGAATCCCAACCCATTTTAGTTCTAGGTAAACTTAAAGCAAAATCCATTGATATATCCACCCAAGGTTCACTAAGGACAGGTAACGGAGTATACAACCCATAATATAGGACCTTAGACTTAGCTTGTTTACAAGTTATGCACCGATCACAAGTTCGTTGTACATCAATCCTCATCTTAAGCCAATAAAAATATTCCCTTAATATCTCTAAAGTCTTTGCAACCCTAAAGTGGCCCATTAGTCCCCCATTGTGTGCTTTGTGTTTTCCTAACCAACAATTCACGTATAGAATAATTAGGAACACATAGTTTATTTTTCCGAAACAAATAACCCTTATCCTTAAAGAATTTATCTATTGTACCCTTATTACATGATTCATATATGCTGGAAAAATATAAATCATTCACATACATGTCCTTAATGAACTCAAAACCAAGTAACATCGCACTTAAAGAAGTAAGAAGCACGTACTTTCGAGATAACGCATCTGCTACCACATTTTCCTTACCTTGTTTGTACCAAATAACATAGGGAAATGTTTCAATAATTTCCATCCATCTGGCATGGCTTTTGTTCAGCTTACCCTGACTCCATAAATGCTTCAGTGATTCATGATCAGTGTGAATTACGAACTCGTTTGGCCACAGCTAATGATGACATGTCTCCAAAGCTCGGACAAGTGAATAAAGCTCATTGTCATATGTAGGATAGTTGAGCGCTACTCCGCTTAGGTTTTCACCGAAATAAGCTATCGGCCTCCTATCCTGCATCAAAGCTACTTCAATGCCTAGACCTGATTCATCACATTCAATCTCGAAAGTTTTGTCAAAATTAGGCAGTGTTAAAATCGGTGAATCACATAACCTAGCCTTAATAATGTTGAATGCATGCTCTTGTCCATCGCCCCATTTAAAACTTACATTCTTTTTAACAACTTCAGTGAGTGGTGTTGCAAGTGTGCTATAATCCCTTACAAATTGCCTATAAAAACTAGTCAAACCATAAAAACTTCTAACCTCAGTTATACTTTTAGGTGTTGGCCGTTCCTTAATAGCTTTTATTTTCTCTTCATATACCTCTCTTCCCTTAGTACTAACCACATATCCAAGAAATACAACTTTCTCCATGCAAAATGTGCATTTTTAATGTTAGTATAAAGTTGCTCTTTTCGTAAAAATATTAACTCACTCCGTAAATGCTCAATATGTTCATTGAGGTCCTTACTGTAGATTAAAATGTCATCAAAATAAACCACAACAAACTTGCCTATAAATGCACGTAAAACATGGTTAATTAAATGCATAAAAGTGCTCGGTGCATAGTGAGTCCAAATGGCATGACCAATCATTCATACAAGCCATATTTAGTTTTAAACACGGGTTTCCATTCACCACATTTCCTCATTCGAAATTGATGGTAACCAAATAACTCGTCCAACATATCATCTAACCTAGGAATATGATGACGATATTTTACCGTTATGTTATTGATTACCCTACAATCCACACACATTCTCCAAGTTCCATCCTTCTTTGGCACAAGTAGGACTGCACGGCACATGGACTCATGCTCTCCCTCATATATCCCTTGCTCATCAACTCCTCCACTTGCCTTCGAAGTTCCTTTGTCTCTTCGGGATTGCTTCGGTGAGCTGGTCGGTTTGGAATTATTGCATCTGGTACAAAGTCAATTTGGTGTTCAATACCTCAAATGGGTGCAACCCACTAGGCACATCCTCCGAAAATACATCTCCAAATTCCTACAATAAAGAAATAGCCAAGCTAGGAAGAGTGGGTTAGATTGTTCAAAATTGAGGAGTGACTCTTTGTATACCAGCAAAATCATTCGTTGTCTCTCCACTATCACTTTTTAACTCATTCCCATTTGCAAAGAAATTTTCTCTCCTCTTGAATAACCCCTCATCTCTTCTCTCATGTGGCTCTTCTCTCTTTTAGTCACCACACTATTTTCTCTCTTATTTATCAACTCACTGTTTTCTCTCTTGCCTTCTTACTTACTAGTTTCTCTCTTTTCCTCTAACCCTTTCTGTCTTTTTTGTTTCTCATTTTTTAGTTTGATTTGGTCTTCATACACTTGTGTCGATGTTAATGGTACAAGTGTAATAGATTTTTCGCCCTTGACAAAACTGTACCGATTTTTATATCCATCATGGATCACCTTCCTATCGCACTGACATGGTCTCCCTAACAAGACATGAACCGCATGCATAGGTACTACATTACACAATACTTCGTCATGATAACTACAAATTGAAAAAATTATCAACACCCTTCTATTCACCTTAACTTTCCCACATTCATTCAACCAATGTAACCGGTAAGGCCTATGGTGTTTAAGCATGATTAATCCCTTTTTTTTTTTACCAGAACAGTACTAGCTACATTTGTACAACTCCCATCATCAATGATCATGCTACATACCTTATTATTGATGTGGCACCACGAATGGAAAATATTTTCTCTTTGCTGCACCAAGTCATCTACCTTGATTTGAGTGTTAAGAGCTCGCCTCATGACCAATAGCTCGCCAACAGCATATTACACTCTGCTTCCATCACTAGCCCCCTCTAATTCCAACATGCCTTCATAATCACTATCACTTGCACTCACCACCTCTCCATTATCCCGTAAAATCATCGCTCTTTTGTTTGGGCATTGAGAAGCGATGTGCTCTGACCCCAAATACCTAAAGCACTTGATGTCTCGATTCCATTTTCTTACCAGCACTTTCTTCCTTTTCCTTTGGCAATTCAGTTTTTCCCTAGAAAAGGCTCCATCTCCTTTGTTGATGTCCCACATCGGTTTCAAGGATGAATTAGAACCCAAAGCACCCGATGAGTACCTTGCTGTCCCATTCCTCTTTAATTGCATTTCCACCTTCACAGATACATGTAGCATATCTTCCAGCTCCAGATAATGTTGCAACTCTACCACATTAGCTATATCCCTATTCAACACATTCAAAAATCGGGCCATGATGGCCTCCCGATCATCCTCCACATCCTCCTTAATCATCAACAACTTCATCTCCTTGTGATAGTCCTCCACATTCTTCGATCCTTGATAGAGGCTTTGTAGTTTATGATGAAGCTCTCGATAGTAGTGATTAGGTACAAACCTCTTCTGTATGATAGCTTTTAAGTCCTTCTATGTATTGATCTATCGTTCCCTACTTTTCCTCCTCATTGTCACCACTTAATCCCACTAAGTGATTGTACAGTCGATGAATTCAAGTACCATTATCTTCACCTTCTTCTCCTCAGAAAAGTTGTACAGCCAAAGATCAATTCAACATTTTTCTCCCACTCCAAGTCTCTGGACCACTCATTCCTTTGAATGGTTGAATTGACATTTTTATGTTTCCCATATTCCTATCTACCTTGTCTCTAACTACGTTTCTACCCCTTTGTTCAAGCCTAGCCCCTCTATTTCGTACCCTACCCATTTCAATCTCCATTACTGTCTCCTCGTCCACATCACTCCCACAATCATATTCTTCACACACCTTCATCATAGGCTACCCCCTACCCTGTCTCCGTATATTTGGAACTTCCCTACGCAAGTTGGCAAGCTCCGTGTCTTGTCTATCCAATATATCCCACACATCTTCAAATGATTATTCAAACCTACGTATCATCTTATCCGGCAAGTTGTTTGGTTGTTGTCTCGGCCTGAGGTTGATCCGTCCCTGTCAAACATCCTAAATCTAAATTTATTTTTGTCTCTCAAAAGTGCGGTCATGTATCACTCAATTCGACTTTTTCTCTCTATTGATCTTACCACTTTGTCTTTTTTCATTCAATGATTTCGCCCAAGTGCTAAGAGGATAAATTAGAACTCAACTAGGAATTATTCTCGTAGAACTCAAATTAGAATTTAGTGAGATTTGAAAATTTTGAAGGCTCAAGAAAGAAAATGAATTGGATGGATGATTGGAATGGAATTTGAATTCAAGAAAATGGTTCTTGAATTTGACACAATAGATAACGTAATTGACCGGCAATTTCTAAGATAAATAACAACAAATATTTTTTTTTTAATTTCACTGTTCACAGAAAAAAAAATTCTTCTGAATTTTCGAATTTTTTTTTTCGAATTTGTTTTACTCGAAATTCAACTACGACGCCGACAAAGAAAATGAAAGCTGATTTGGACTCAATATGAGCATGAAAGAAACTTTTGAGTTTTTAACCGATAAATTACGGATCAAAGACACAAGAAAAAGCGAAGTAAAGACTCAAACGAATAAGAAAAGGATATAACCTTGATCTTGGAGCCTAAGTCTAATACCAACTAATGTGAACCCACATAGCTTAGGACTATGTAACCCACAACGGAATTGAAATCCGAAGAACCAAAATTGTGGATTTGATTCAAAAATAATGAATCCAAATAACTAACAAAACGAAAACGAATGTTGACCCTTTTGATTGAATATTTGAGAATCTCACCTGGATGATTCGAATGCCACAAGAATGATCTTGATAAGTTCGTATTTGTCCAAAGAAGAACAAGAATTTAAAAGCTAATAGCCTCTCAATAATCTAAATAATACTGTGTGTTAAAATGAAAATAATGAAATCTATATATACGAAGCCCTAATTAAGGTAGTTAAAATGGAAATAGACTCTCAAGATTACAAATATATCAAATTAAATAGAATCCCAATCAAATAAGAAAATTTCAAAAAAAGAAAATCTGGGCTACCCCAAAATAGCCATGCGGCCGCATGGTGTTTTTGTATGGGGTCACATGGCACAACTTGAAACCAAAGTGTTGCATTCGGTTGACCTCCATGCAGTCGCATGGCTTTAATTTGAACTCCTCTTTTTCCTTGTATAGAATTTTGTGCCATTTTCGAAATGTATTTGATGCTACCAAAAATCGCTCATGTTGTAATTCGAGCTTGACGAACAAGTATGAGCACGAACGAGATCTTCCAGTACCTGAAATAAAGGCGTCGAGGTGTGTCCTTATCGCCCCTCCGATGCTTAAGTCAGAGAGAGAATATGAAGAGAATATATGTTGTTAATTTTGTGTAAAAACGTACCTTGACAATGAATGAGAATGAAGTATTTATAGAGATAGGTAGTGGACTTCTAGTAAGACTCTACAACGTGGAGATCCCTAGGAGTTCCAATGCAATTGAGAGTCATACTTGAGTTGACTTGGTGCTTTTCCAATGTTTAGATAATGATGGGACTTTAGTGTATAATTCAGAAAGGATTTGCTTAATACCCTACTGCTAGGGTTGTATACTTGCTTGCATTGGAAGAGACTTGACACGTGGAAGGGGCCTTGGTTGTTGTGAGCTTCATAGCCATGTATATGCTCGAGTCCGGGCACATTACCCCGAGGAGGTCACCCCCTTAATCACCCTAAAAATCCAAGGGTGATTCTCGAGATTTGAGATCGGAAAATATCCCAAGAACGAGATTATCACTGACCCCCGTGCATCCATGTCAAAACCGCATGATAATAGTACAATTATCACATTTTTCATCCACTAATAATTGCATATTCATGATTTATTGGCACTTAAATGTTCTAAGTACACTTATATTTTGGTTTAGGTTGCAAATGGATGAATACGGTGGAAATAAGGAGAAACAAGTGAAAGAGGACCAAAATGGAGGAAAGTGAAAGTTCAGGGACTAAAGTGCAAATATTCTAAAACCTA